>JARBWK010000006.1:49808033-50086611 GCA_030556195.1 Anolis apletophallus | reverse complement strand
TAAGTTAAAATGTTATGTTATTTCAGATTTGTTGCAGCCGGCGCATAGGCGAAACGTCCTGGTATGTGGTCATAGCTACATCCACTGGGCAGGGCGGCATGCTCAGCGGACTTCCTATGGCCGGCATCTGGGTTTTTCCTCCACCGCCGTGGTCGAGTGGAGAGGAAAAAGAGGTATGTGCTGGGAAGGCTTGATACCATTTCTTTTTGGCGTCAGGGGCTCTCAACCGCCTGACGTCTTGGTCATCCACCTCGGTGGGAATGACCTGGGTCTCCTAGCTGGTAGGCCGCTCTACCAACAGGCTAGAGAGGACATTTTTCAAATTTGGCGGCACTGGCCGCATGTACATGTTGTTTGGTCGGCCATCATACCACGGCTCAGGTGGGCCGGTGGTGGTGACGTTCGTCGACTGGAGCGAGCTCGAAAACGTGTGAACCGTGCCATGCGAGCATTTTTGTCGCATGGCAGGGGGTCATACATCAGCCATAACAATATTTCACACCACAATTTAAATTTATACCGGGCAGATGGTATTCATCTGTCCGAGGAGGGGTTGGAATTGTTTTTGTCCAATTTACGGTATGGGGTTCTGTTGGCCTTAGAGAGCTTGGTGGGGGATATGGACTAGGTGGACACCTGTCCATATCGGTGGCGAAAATAGAGAGGAGTTTGCAAGTTGTCTTCATACAAGCCCCCCCCCCCCCCCCCGTGAAGGTTGGGGGGTGGGTCATTTGTTCAATCACTCACTCGAAAGGTAGTTTCGGTGAGGCAAGGCTTAATGGCATACTATGACAGAGTCTGATTGTGACATTCTTCGGATATAGACTTCTGTCCACTTGTTTAACTGTTGATTGGTTTTGGTTAGAGCAAAGAGGTTTTTGCCACTGTTAGCCGAGGGGTATAGCCAACAGGGATACCTCCTCGGCTCTGTCACCAAGTTCCTGATTCCTACTAGTTTAGGTTAGGAATATTTAAATAGGTAACAATTTACAATAAAAGTTGCCCATAATTTGAACCCAACTATACTTGTGTGGTCTCGTTATTTCGGGGGTGGGCAGGCAAAGGACTTTCCCAAACCCCGCAGGGGGGTGGGAGAGAAGTTTGCCTCCCCCTCTGAAAGAGGAGACAATGGTTCCTCCTAGGAACCATCTAGATCAGGGGGCGGGGCCGGCTCTTAGCCGCCCCGCCCCCTGAGGAGAGCTCATTCTGAAGAAGAGGTTCGGCCCACCACACCCGCCCATTAACAGTATAGTATTGGTCATCGCGGAACCGGCGGAGTCGGCGGAACCGGGGGCCGGTTGAGGAATTTTTTCCTTCGTTTTAATTTTTGAAGGTTTTTTGCCTAGCCCTAGACTGTTTAGGGGCTAGATGGTATGGTGGGTCTATTTTTTAAAATAGGCCAGCGAAAATAGAGAGGAGTTTGCAAGTTGTCTTCATACAAGCCCCCTCCCACAGTTCAGGTTGGGGGGGTGGGTCATTTGTTCAATCACTCACTCGAAGGTAGTTTCGGTGAGGCAAGGCTTAATGGCATACTATGACAGAGTCTGATTGTGACATTCTTCGGATATAGACTTCTGTCCACTTGTTTAACTGTTGATTGGTTTTGGTTAGAGCAAAGAGGTTTTTGCCACTGTTAGCCGAGGGGTATAGCCAACAGGGATACCTCCTCGGCTCTGTCACCAAGTTCCTGATTCCTACTAGTTTAGGTTAGGAATATTTAAATAGGTAACAATTTACAATAAAAGTTGCCCATAATTTGAACCCAACTATACTTGTGTGGTCTCGTTATTTCGGGGGTGGGCAGGCAAATAATATTAATGGTAATGCAGGCAGAGACCTCATTGAATATTTAAGATCACATCTGTATCCTAACCTTTTTTTGTTGTTTGATTCACCAACTATCTTATCTTCACAAAACGGAAGCATTGTTCATAGAGAGAAACCTGGAGGCACTTCATCTGTAGTATAACACTCATTATGTGAACCAAAGTTCCTTTACAAATGAAGCAAAATGTTACAATGCAAGCCAAATGTCTTAATCAGTTTTCCTGGCATCTCTCTTTTGTTTTGAACCACAGTTCTTGTCATCCATGCTGGTTACGGTCAATGGCAGGCTTAGGTTGAAAAAAGTAGGGGCAGAGAAGGACGGCGTACAAGTATGGCAAATAAATAAATAAATAGGAGAAGGTAAATCGTTCCATACGCATCATGTTCTTGAAAGAGAGCTGGGATAAATATCCAAATTCAATTTGCCTAGGAATCTTAGTGTTGCTCCATTATGATCCTGTGGGAACTGTTTGTGTAACACTATCAGGTTCTGAGCATGTATCTGACCCATCGTATAAGTGAAAAACACTTATGGAGAAAACATGTTCGACTGTTTACCTTCAGATAGGGCAAGAAAATCGACTCTTCAGCCCCAGTGTTGCTTTATGTTCCATTAATTGATCTTTCTCTGAAGCCATTTTAATATGGCCTCTCGATGCAGAGATAGTCTTTTTCTTACTACCCCCTCTGCCTTATTCAGACGAGCCCAGGAAATCTCTACCAGAAGCCATCAACATGCTTCACCTAATCCAATTAATTTCCAGCAACCTTCCTACTGATGACAGTGGGAGGTCTGACATTTCCCAGCAGACACCTCAAGCTATAAAAATAGAAGGGGAGGAAGAAAAGGAAGTGGTGGAAGGAGTTTTGTGGCATCTTTAAGATTAATAGATTTATTTTAGTGTGAGCTTTTGTGGATAAGCTATAAAAGGATCACTGCTATTTTTCAAGCCTCAATGAAACAATTGGGGGAATTACTTTTTTCACTCTTTCTCCCTCTTTGATTTTGGTGGCATGTGGATTACATCATTCCTACTTTCATATATAAAACAGGCATTTAAAAAAAACTAGCAGAGAAAGAAATAATCCAATGTATAGAATTCTTGCTTCAATAATTTGCATGAAGTCTCTGAGGAGGGAATTCCAATTTGCTCTGATAGTACCCCACACCTGCAGCTAATTGTGCTGGAATCAATCCCTTTTTGCCAAGCTGAAAAGCCTTCAATGTAGGAAAGGCAGCAACTTGTTCCCACTCAAAACTGTTCATGATGTCCTACAAATGTTCTGTCTTCTGTACGTTTGTAATGAAAAGGCTTTACAAGTCTCATATAATTATGTCCATTAGTTTTGTGGTATTCACTAGCATAAAAGCCTATTCACATTTGTTCTTGTGGTCTGTTTGTTGGGAAAAGGAAACTGTGTTTATAATATACCACAAAGCTGTCTTCTTTTAAACAGAGCTTTGTTCCAGGGACAACATTACCCTGAGCCAACCTGAATAGATGCTTGAGACACCAAATATATCCATGTTCCCTTAGTCAAAAATTATTTTGGGGAAGATTTTTTTCTCTCTCCTCCTTTTCCTTATCTTCCTTTTCCTCTCTCTCTCTCTCTCTCTCTCTCTCTCTCTCTCTCTCTCTCTCCCTTTATTCCTCTGCTTCGCTTCTTCTTTCTTCGTCTGCTCTCTCCTTCTTTTCCTTTTCTTCTCTCTTCTTCCTTTGACCAGGCATTAGTGCTTGGGGTGTCCATTCAAACTTACTAAAATCTAGCAGGCCTTAATGAAAGTTGGGGGAGGGGGAGAAAATTGAGTGTGGACCCTTTGTCCAGCTTTGACCATCCTCCCAGAATCCAGGCAGGCACCTAGCCCTTGG
Organism: Anolis apletophallus; assembly: GCA_030556195.1. Taxonomy (NCBI): domain Eukaryota; kingdom Metazoa; phylum Chordata; class Lepidosauria; order Squamata; family Anolidae; genus Anolis; species Anolis apletophallus. Next base: position 50,082,913 of record JARBWK010000006.1, on the reverse strand, counting down.
TCTCTCATTGTCGATGTTTATTTCTCTCACAGTCTTGTAGCATCCTGAGACTTTTTACATTACTAGCATGGATAACTGGCATTGCCCGAATTATTTGAAAAAGTCATTTTTTAATTTTACAAAATGCATAAGGTTGTGGGTGAGCTACAACTCACATTATGTCAGGGTAATGCCCTAAAACTCTATTAATAGTTAAAGTTTATCATGTTGGACAAGTTTACTCTCTAGGTGCATCATCGGTGGGGTCAGTCCCCCTCAATTCCCTCAGAAGGTTCAGTAGATCATGGGAATTCTGTGTGCCAAGTTTGGCCCTGATCTATTGTTGGTGGAGGTCACAGTGTTTCCAGAGGTACGTGAACTATAACTCCTAGAAATAAGGTCAGTTCCCCTCAACCCCCCCCCCCCCCAAGTAGGTTCAGTTGGTCATGGGGGTTCTGTGTGCCAAGTATGGTTCTGGTCTATTGTCGGTGGTGGTCATGGAGCCTCCATATGTAGGTGAACTATGACACCCCTATATGAGAATCAGCAAATGAAGCTCTTTTTCTGGTCCTGGCAGTTGTAGGAGCCTATTTTTTCCAGTAAAAAAGAAAATAACTTTCTTTGGTGGCAGTCTGGCAATGGAACACCTCCCTAAAGAAACTTGACCATTTGTGCCAACATTTTCCACACCAGGCCAATACATTCTTATCTTTCAAAGTATTCTAAATGGGTTATAAGGCACCTGTCTAGAGTTCGATGGTTTCGTTGCCTCCCGGTTTTATACAATATAAGACTACATTGCTTTTGTAATTTAAAACTACTATTATTATAGACGACACTGAAATCTTCTTGGATAATAAGTCTAAACATTCTAAAAATGAAATAAAACAAAGATGCTAAAGTGGTTGCGGATGACTGATTTATCCTATGGAACCCTTTATAGTTCAGTTCAAAACTAAGGCTACCATAGTTAAATGGCCAGTGTGATCAAAAATGTCTCTGCTTTTGCACAGCCAATTTTGCATGCTGTTTCTCTGCAAGAGAAAATCAATTTATTACAGAAGCAAGCACACAATGGACTAAGTACAGAGCAAATGCTGATTTGAATACAGATGACAGAAGTTCTGGAGGCTCCATTTGGCAGAACAACTGCCTGAAAGCCAGCAAAGCCAAGCAAAAACACCAACAAAATTTGAAAGATTTTAGATTAATTGAATCCATGAAGGGTTGCATCATATTCCGCTGCCTTGTATTTTATTATCTAGATGCTGACTTTAAACCTAGGGGTACATAAAGTTCAGTCCCCCAGAGGCAGCATGACTCAGTGATCCTGCCTATGAATCACAATACACTGCTAAGTAATCCTGACATTGGGACAAATAAGAGCTTAAATGTTTCCTTTGCTGTCTCACTTGTTCTTAGGGAGACTCCACCCATTTCTCATTTCCCTTTGCTCCACCTTGTACAATACTCTCAAAATAACTGCAATCAGCTGTCTTTCATTTCTTCAGCCATAAATCAACAAGGTCAAGGCCATGGGAAGTGCCCCTATTCATTCTCCCAGACACTTTTTGATACCATCTGCTTTAGCATTCTTCTGCATCATTGGCTGGTCTAGTGATTCCATTCTTTCCTATAAGGCTACCCCTCTAAGGTGATGTTGAGGATCCACTTTTCAATACTGTGGTCATTGATCTACACCAGGGGTGCTCACACTTTTTCAGCATGGGAGCTACTGATTAAAAAACCAAGTCCCAAAGATCACCTGCCCAGAAATGTAAAACGTATAACTATTTTCTTATTTATTTATTTATTTATATTTATTATTCATTTTTATGTACCGCTCCTTCCAGCAGGCTCGGGGCAATTTACATAAAATGAAGTTATAAAACATCAACATTTCAATTTAATAACAACAATATAAAACAGAGCATAAAAATACATCCAACCACCCCATTTCTCCCACACTGCCATATTACCACACATATTATCAGCCAGAAAGTAAGAAGAGAGGCTTTTGAACTGCAAGGCCATTTAATACTCAGCAAGGTAAACAAAGGGGCATGCAAAAATACATCCAACCACCCCATTTCTCCCACACTGCCATATTCCCCAACATATATTTCTCAAGTAACAAAGCAAGCAGAGAGGCTTTGGACCTAAAAGGCCATTTTAAAAATAAAAAGGAAACAAAGAGACATGCCAAAGTACAATCAAGCACCCACCCCATTTCTCCCACATTTCCATATTCCCCAACATATATTTCTCAAGGAACAAAGCAAGCAGAGAGGCTTTGGAGCTAAAAGGCCATTTTAAACATTAAAAATAAACAAAGAGACATGCCACAGAACAATCAAGCACCCACCCCAAAGTAAAAAGACCTACCTTTGAGATGCGGTAAGGAAATGACCCCAAAGCGTCCTTCTTCTCCATCATTGCTCCTATTTCCACGCCGCCAGCATGCGTGCCGCCTCCAAGAGCTCATGAGAAGTCCGAGAGGTAGAATGGGCGCTTTTGCGCATGCGCGTAGGGCCAGCCATGCATTGCGTCATCCAGGCCCGCCCCCTTTGGTCTCCTACGACTCTGAGTGGCTGGAGAAGGACGGAGGAGGAATCCAAAAGAGGGGGCCCATTCTTCCTCTTGGACTCTGGAGCTTTTGGAGGCAGCGCGCAAGCAGGGAGCAGGGGGGAGCAACGACGGAGGACTTCTTTGCATTGTGCAGGGGCGCGTGAAGAGGACCAACAGCAAAAAACCTGGTCAGGGGCCTGAAGATCACCAGGATGAGGCCCGAAGATCACCCTGGTGATCGTGATCACCGTTCTGAGCACCCCTGATCTACACAGTGTCTCAGGTGTTCTGACTTGGAATAACTATGGGACACTGGGCACTTATAGCCACATAATATGGCTGGAACTGACACCAAAAATGCTGGTTCTGAGCCACATTGTGCCTACAAAATGATCCTAAAATCTGCCACATTGGCGAGGGACTGGCTGTACAGCCCAATTGTGCCAACACCTGCCCCATTGCATTAAGGAAATGGACAACCTCCAGGAACAGTAGGGAAGTTTTCTATAGTTGAGGTGGGGAGGAGTCAGGGAGGATAGGGAGGTACTGTCATCACAGGCACTGCCTGATCATGGGGAGAATGGGATGGCTGTGGGAGAACTACCTGGGATTGCAGATGGTGATCTCAGATGGCGGTCTCAGCTGCCTCAGTACCTACAAAGATTGGGTCTTCATGGAAGATCCAGATATTTGCAGATAATTTTGTAACCTGGGTATAAATTGGATTAAAAAGCTTACTCCAACAGCATTAGCCTGGGTTGTTGCATGCAAAGGCTAATGTAGCAGTATAGATGGGGCTGCTCATAGCTTTATTGCAAAAACCAGGATTTTCTCCATTGCCTCAAAACAACGGAGTGTCAAGTTTCTGCTCCCTTTCAAGGAAACATTTGTTTTGCAAAGAGGAGGAGGTTCTCTGTTCCTCCCCTCTTCCAATACAAGTGGCACAGGTTCAATGCAACAGCAATGCACAGGATGAAACGGTATTTCTAAAATTAACCAGTTACATTTCTAATAAGTCATGTGAAACTGGCAGGGGGATAATAAATGGCAAAACAATGGCCACATTGGCAAAATCAAACATATAATTGCACTATTGTGGGTGGTATCTTTTACCTTTCAAAACAAGATCTGGTTTGACTTTAAAGCAGTGGTTGGTTTAAATGCAACAATATTCCAATAATCTGGTGCTATTTGCTTGCTTATTTGAATACTTTGCTATCAATAATGTGTAAAAGGAAGGCTTAGAGGTTACATTACAAATTGGTATTGGCTGCTTTGGATCATCATGGATTATCTGTCAATAGTTTTTTTAAAAGGTGATAGCTTTTCTGTTCCAAGATCTTGATGCCCCCATAATGTGCTTCTACTCTTTCATATCACAGATTTTCCTGTTCTCTTTTTTTAAAATAAAGAATTTTATTGGTTTAAAAAACAAAACATTACATCGTTGAGTTGACAATACATTAACATGAATAACAGTAGGAGATGTAGGGTGTGGGGGAGGGAAGGGGGTGGGGAAAGGGTTGGGTGGGTAATCACATTAGGTTGTACGTAAACATTTAAAACAAATGTATTGGTTCACTTCACCCATCGGTATAACAACATATAAGTTTAGGAGTCTTGCTGCACTGCTTTATAATCATTATATCCAAAAACCCTTTAAGTTTATATTTTCTTTCTTGTTAATATATTCTACAAAGGGTTTCCACACTTTCGAGAATTGGTCAGTTGGGGTTCCTCTCAATAATTGTGTCAATTGATCCATTTCTGCAATTTCTAATATCTTATACAATATCTCTCTTCCGGTACTTCTCTCCTCTTCCAGTACCTGGCTACAAGACATCATATCGGGCGCTCTGAGGGACTTGGTAAATCTCTCCCTAGAGACAGGCACCTTTCCGAACTCCCTGAAAGAGGCCAGAGTCAGCCCCCTCTTGAAAAAGACGAACCTCGACCCGGATGACCCAGCAAGCTACCGCCCGGTTGCCAACCTACCCTCTCTGGGTAAGCTCTTAGAGCGAGCGGTAGAAAGCCACTTCCGGGACTTCCTGGATCAATCCGGGGCCTAGACCCGTCTCAGTCGGGTTTCCGCGCAGGTCACGGAGTGGAATCCGTCCTCGTAGCGATCACTGACGACATCCGCCGTCAACTGGACCGGGGAGGCTCGGCAGTCCTAGTCCTCCTGGACCTAACCGCGGCTTTTGACACCGTTGATCACGACTTGCTCCTCGACCGCCTGGCTGCCTCTGGGATCCGTGACAAGGCTTTGACCTGGCTGGAATCGTTCCTGCGAGGCCGCTCGCAACGGGTCGAGTGGCAGGGTCAAGTCTCTAGGAAAAGCGGTGGAATGTGGAGTCCCCAGGGTGCTATCCTATCTCCCACCCTCTTCAACATCTACGTCCAGCCTCTGGCTAGTATTGCCAGGAGCTATGGGTTCTCCTGCTACCAATATGCGGACGATACACAGCTGCTCCTGAAGCTTGACCCAGGGTCATCGTCGGTGCCGGACAATTTCAGCCAAGGACTGAGAGCGGTGACGAGCTGGCTCAGAGCGCATAGACTCAAAATCAACCCAGCCAAAACGGAGATCCTCTGGCCTGGCCGACCCGCCTCTCACCCATCACTGCCACCCTTCGAGGACGAGCCCTTATTCCCGGCTCCGGCAGTGAAAAGCCTGGGAGTGATCCTGGACGAAAAACTAACGATGGAGGCCCAGATCCAGGCGGCAGCAAAAGGCGCCTTCTTCCACCTCCGTAGGGCCCGACGGCTGGCCCCCTACCTACCACCTGAGGCGCTGAGAACCGTGGTACATGCCACCGTTGTCTCGCGTCTTGATTATTGCAACGCCCTATATGTGGGCCTCCCCTCTCCACAACCAAGAGGCTGAAACTCATCCACAACGCAGCGGCCAGACTCATCTCGGGGTCATCAGTGAGGGACCACATCTCTCCTATCTTAAAAGATCTCCACTGGCTGCCCTTAGAGTTCAGAGTGCTCTACAAACTCCTGGTGCTCACTTTTAAAGCTCGGCACAATATTGGGCCAGCCTACTTGAGTGACCGGCTGACGGCCCAACGCAGCGTGAGGCCAGCACGTGCCATAAATGGCGATTGCATGACCATCCCGGGTGCGAGAGGCTCGGCTGATGGAAACCCAGCGGAGAGCCTTTTCTGTGGCGGCCCCCAGGATCTGGAACTCATTGCCACCTGCCCTCAGAGCCACTCTGACCCTAACTAGATTCGGTCAGACCTAAAGACCTGGCTCTTCCACCTAGCGTTTGGGGCCTGATCGGTACCTCTGAATGTCTGAGCCTTCCTCAGACTTGTATCTGTTTTAAACTGCTGTACACTGTTGTTTTAGGGTTTTTAAATGATGTAAGTCGCCCGGAGCACCTCTGGTGGAGGGCGACTCACAAATATTAAAGTATTATTATTATTATTATTCTGGCCGCCATATTTATATACCACAGAAGTTTCTCCGACTCCTTTCTCATTTGCTTTGCTTCTGTAATATTCAAAAGAAATATTTCCGGTTTTAAATCAACTTTAAACTGCATTATCTCAAAAATCATGACTTGCATCTTTTTCCAGAATTTGGTCATTACACCACAGGACCACCATTGGTGGAAGAACGTTCCCCTATCCTTCTGACATTTCCAGCATTGATCTTCTCCATTTTTGTATATCTTGGCTAATTGTGTTGGTGTAATGTACCATCTGTATAACAGTTTCTTCTGGTTTTATTTTAGTGAGTATGCGTAGTTCTGTTTCCAAGTATATCTCCATAGTCTTTCCCAGGCATCCTGGGGTATCCTATAGCCTATATTATCCTTCCATTTTTCCTTAAATTCTTTTATTGGTTGTTTCTCATATCTATTCGTAAGTATCAATTTATATAGCTTACTCACTTTTTTCCTTTGAGTTTGTAGTAAGATTCTCCCTGCTGAGGTTTGAGTCTCTTCCCAACCTGTTTTTTTGTCTACATTGTATCTTTTGGCTAATTGGTGGTATTGAAACCAATTTAGGTTATATTCCCTAAGTTCTTCCTGTGTCTTCAGGACATGAGTGTTTAGTTCTTTCTTTAAGAGATCTTTATATACTGGCCCGCAGGGGCAGTCCGAGCTCTCCGGGGGGGGGGGGGGGTAGGTGAACATGATTTTTGCCCCCGCGGCTCCCGGCTGCGCCTGCATGGAAATCGCGCATGCGCACAGGCTCCCGAGCGCACCGGCGTGGAGGAACGGGGGGGAGGGGACTCACGGGGCGGGCGCCCGGACCCGAGGAGGAGCAGGAGGAGGGGGTTGCCACGAGGGCGGCCCCCACAGAGACTCCCCCAGCAGCGGCAACAGTGCCCCCTGGAGGTCCCGGAGCAAGAGGCGCATCTTCCTCTTCCCCGCTGAATGAATGTAGGCGGGGAGGGGCCACAGGGACGCCAAAGCCAGCCCCCCTCTCCCCCCTCTGCGTGACGTCACTTCCTCGCCGCCTCTGCCGAGGAGGAGGAAGGGAAGGAAGGCCTCGCCGGCCGCGCAATGCAGCAAGGATGCCCCGAAGGAGAGACGCCGCAGGGAGGGAAGGAGGAGGCGGCCTCTTCCTCCTTCCCTCCCTCCCTCCGGCGTCTCTCCTTCTGGGCGTCCTTGCTGCATCGCGCAGCCTCCTCGGCAGAGGCGGCGAGGAAGTGACGTCACGCAGAAGAGGGCGAGGGGGGCCACCCTCGTGGCCTCCCCCCTCCTCCTGCTCCTCCTCGGGTCTGGGCGCCCGCCCCGTGAGTCCCCTCTCCCCCCCGTTCCTCCACACCACCAGCTTTGGAGGCATGGCGCGGGCTGCACTGGCTCCCGAGCACGCCTCCAGCCCGGCTGGCTGCGATGGCGGGGCGGCGCCCCTCCCAGGTGGCAACGCCCCTCTCCAGCGACGTCGGCCTACGCGGCCGCGTGGTCAGCGTAATGGGCGGGGTCGGCCCTGCTGGCCCGTTTTCCTTCCTTATTTTTATGACTTGAAATGCCTCTAATGGGGAGATCCATTTAGGAATCCCTTTACATAATAAATCTTTATATTTGTTCCATATTTTTAGGAAGGGTGCTTTTATCATATGATTTTTAAAATTTTTGTCTTGTTTGATTTTATCATATATCAGGTAGCCGTGCCAGCCATATTTGTTCTCCCATCCTTCTAAATTTAGGAGTTTCCTGTCCTTCAAGTTCATGCAATCATTTAGATTTTCTTGTTCTCCTTGCTTCCCATTTATTTATTTATTTACTATACTTGTATACTGCTGTCCTCAGCCTTATCGGAGACTCAAGTCGGTTTACAACAAGTCAGTACAGATAACAACAAAATACAAATGAAACATTAAAACAGTATAAAATCATAATAGAAGCAATAAAACAATAAAAACCAACATCATTATCATCAGTGTCTCCTAGTTAAATAGTTCCCATAGCCTTTGCTTGGTAGCCTCTTATTTATTCAACATCTGTGTCAATTTTTCTTTGTTCCATCTGACCTAATGAGGAAGTCTGAGAAAACTCACCGTCTTTGAACTTGAACTTAAAATAAAACCAGAAGAAACTGTTATACAGATGGTACATTACACCAACACAATTAGCCAAAATTTTGTAACACCCAAAAGATGCAGACCTGCAGGCTTCTGTGACTCTAGTAGGATCACTTTTGTTTCCCCTCCATAATGGATTCTTTAAAACCATTTTTGTCAGATAGAGAGCCTTGAAAACTAGCATGACATTTTTTACACGTTCAAGTTGCATTAAAAATGATACCAGATTATGGATTTTGTTTACCAGTGAACTTCCATAATTGTAACACTTCAATGATCCTAATACATAATATTCCCCAATCTGCATTTTATTTTCTCATTCACTCAGTTCAACGCTAGTATCTATTGTTGTCTTTCTGCTCAAATAGCCACCCTCTCTGACATTTTGTACTATTTTGTTGGCAAGTAATTTTGGGGCTGCAAAAGTCACCTTGCAAAAGACACCCACTGGAAAAGCCCATTTTGGGGGTGGCAGCAAGGGGGCTTAAACCCATGCCGAGGCGCAGGTTTAAGCCTTTTCGGGAAGAGCCCTTCATTTTTTGTTTTGTGGATTTTGCCTCCAAATTTAAATTTTCCTTCTGTCCCTAAGTAACCTGAAGGGACTAGATCCCATCTGTTCTTGGAAGCTAAGCAAGTCAGTCCTGACTGTATCACATTGGAGGCTACTAATAAACACCAGGTGCTGTAGACTATCTTTCAGAGGAAGAAACCTGGGGAAACACCTTTGAAAATTCCTGGCCTAAGACAATCCTATGGGATTTGTGGGGCACCTGATGTCCATAGGTCTTCTTCTTGGCTTTTCTTCGCGAATGAAGATCTAGGAAGGACTCCTCCCACGCCCTCCACAAGCACGTCGATGCCTTGGAGGCTGGACGCGTCCTTCGAGCCTGTGCAATGGATTTTTCAGGTGGAGCGCAGCGTGCACAGAACTGGCCTCACCCTTTAAACCAAAGGTTCGTCTGCCGGGGCCTAGCAAGCTTGGACGGTGGCAGCGAGGTCCTCAGGTCGTAGGTTTGGTTTGAGTTTCCTTCTCTAGATGGTTGACCTTACAGGGTTAAACGAGCACCATCTGCCCAGGTTTGAAATCAGAGTTTTCTTTCTCCTAGGATGGTTGCCAAAAGGCTAAGGAGCCCATCCTGCCCTTTGACGCTCTTTGTCAGACCCTTCGGTTGTGACCTGTCTGGCATGGGAGGCCCTACCAGTGGCTATTATGCCACCGCCAGCATAGCTCACAACTTCATTAGGGTACGCAAGCCTCTCCCCCACAACAAGGGGGCGCCAACGGAGAGGTTACATGAAGATATATACCCTCCCTACCTTCCAGCTTCTAGCATTTAAACGTTCTATTGAATGTTTAGAAAGATAGATTAGGCATCCCACCTCTGGACAACTTTAGTAGTTGAAAACCGAGTTCAAAGTTCAGAAGTAATTTGCTCTCAATTCAGTGGGAAAGAGGAATAAGGCCCCTTCTACAGTGCCATATAATCCAGATTATCCAAACAGACAATACACATTATCTGCTTTGAACTGGATTATATGAGTGTACACTATAATCCATTTCAAATCAGATAATCTGGATTTTATATGGCAGTGTAGAAGGGACCTAAGGGACAGAATCTTGCTTTTTTCCCAGTCAGCTGAAGCAAAGCAGCCTCTTCTATCTTGGCTGTTCATTTTAATAACTTTTGTCACTTTGACTTGCATTCCGATGTTGCTTGCCAACATGTGTCCTGATTGTCTTCTGTGAAATATTGGACAGTATGTTAAGCTGAAGACAAAGGAGGAATGTAAAAGGAAGTGAGAGGAACTGAGCCATTTTAAGAACTTTTGGAAAAAAGTGAATGACAGAAGATTCATTGGGAGTGTCCCTACCAGATCAGGACAGATGGGTACAGCATGCAAGTACATGCTCTCATACACAAATCCCAGCCCCATTCCCACCAATGGAACTCAGTTATTAGAGGTACTGTTTGTATTTACAAAGTAATATTTAGTTTGCATTTTAAATAATCCATATGAAATTCAGGGTTAAGTAGGAGGGAGAGGGCAATTCAGGTTGTGGAACTCTTTGTGGAGAAGCATTAACATCATCACTATTGTTTTTCACCCCCCAAATACTGTAAGTGTAGCACAGCAGTTCTCGTTTGTGCCTGGAGGGCAGGGGTTAGGACCTGGGGTCCCATTAGCATTAGAACCAGCTGTGCCAGAACATGATTCAGAGGATGAGCTAGATGACTGGGGCGAAGGGCAGCTTTCCCCTCAGGAAAGCTGCCCACAGAGAGCTCGCCCACAGAGAGCTTGGCCTGGGAAGAAATGTTGTTTGGTCCTAGTGAAGATTTAGATAACCAGGTGCAGATGGACAGCGATTCTGGGAGTTATGAACATCTGGGTGGGAGATCTTCTCAGGAGCCTCCCGGGGAAGATATGGAAGAAAGCGCATGGGAAACGGCTAGGGAGGAGAGCTCTCAGGGAGATAGAAACACAGCTGCGGAGAGACAAGGTCGAACCTTTGATAGGAGACGGAACATAGAGTCTAGCAGAAGGGAATGGTCGAAGAGCATAGACCGGCCGAGGTCCGTGAGCAGCGATTGGAGACGCAGAAGCCTAGAGCGTCGGGGACCTCGGCCGAAGGATTAAGTATAGGATCCGTGGGAACGAATCATCAGTGCTCCGGCCACGTCTCATCTGAATAGGCGTGAAGCGGAGTGGGACCACAAGCTAAGCTAGCCAGTGGTCATCAAGCCTTGCCTTGCCTTGTCCTGATCCGCCTGGTTGTGCGGAGCCTTGCCCTGTTTCCTGATCCACATAGTCTTGCGGAGCCTTGCTAAGCTTTTTGCCTATTTGCTACGTTACCTCGGACATTGTTACTTCAAGCCTTTTGGATTGCCTTCATATTCTATTGGACATTATTCTTTGGAACTGTTTTTATATTCAATAAAGTAGTTAGCCTTCAGTCCGTCTCTGTGTGTGTGATTAAGGGGCCGGTCAAGTCCGTGCATCGTGACAGTAAGTAAATAACTTTCTGTTCTGATGGACATTTGTTGTATGATTGCATAAGACCTGTCTCATTTAAACTGGATCTTGCTAATTGTTATGTTCCTGTGTGTATGCATGTGTATAAATGTGTTTAATGATGTATGTTTTGATAGGGTTTCAATTTTCAGACTGTTTAATCTTATTTTAACTTTTGTACCTTGTGAATTTTTAACAATTTATTTAAAAATATATTGTAGGCCTCACTGTCCTGAATTGGAAAAAAGTATTATTATTATAATTTCTATAATTATAATTATACTTTTCCCCAATTCAGGACAGTGTGGCCTACAATAAAATTTTAAAATAATTTTAATAATTTTAAAATAATTTCTGGAGCCCTGGTGGCACAATGTGTTAAACCCCTGTGCTGGCAGGACTGAAGACTAACAGGTCACAGGTTCGAATCTGGGGAGAGTGCGGATGAGCTCCCTCTATCAGTTCCAGCTCCTCATACAGGGACATCAGAGAAGCCTCCCACAAGGATGATAACACATCAAAACATCAGGGCATCCCCTGAGCAACATCCTTGCAGACAGCCAATTCTCTCACACCAAAAGTGATTTGTAGTTTCTCAAGTCATGACAAAAAGAAATTATAAAAATTGTTGGTCTCCATACTGACTTTAAAAGTCAGGACATCTGTGAATATTTCATAGCATTGCAGTGATTCTGCTGAGATAACATGTTCACAAGTTATAGACAGCCATATTAAATTTTATTTTTTTAAGCAGAAAATATGTCATTATGGTTGCAAATGACTCCCTATAGAAACAAATACCAATAAGAAAAACATGATAGCTTTTGTTGTTGAGAAACCTTCCTAAAGTTAAGCTCACATAAACCTGTCTGAAGCTTTATATTGTAAGGAACAGGGGCTTCTTTTGAAAACAAAAAAAAATCTACTTTCCAAATGTCCTGTGGGCAGGGGCTTTGCTTCTGATGTCAAGAAAAGAAAGTTTCCTTTGCTGTCTTTGAAGACATAGTTCATCACTGTCTCCTCTGACATGTTGTCATTATGCTTTTCACTGAAGTTGATCCTTAGCTCCATAGGAGGTGCCCAGTGGATATTCTACCACAGAATAAAGGCATCATTACCGGAGAAGCAACTCAAAAGTGTGGAATTTACCATTCCCTGGAGAGAGTCTCATTCTGAAAATGACTTCAGTAGACAATCCTTGGGTTTGGTTAATTGAAGCTGAGCCCAGATTGCACTGCAATTATTTGTAGTTTCCTGTTCACATTTAACCAGTAAAACGTTCTGCTCAATATGCATAGAATTAACAGCTTTCTTATGTCGTATATATTTACTGAGCGCAGAACATTCCAAGCCTGTAGTACAAAAAGAAGCAATTCTGAAATCCCATGAAAAATTAACAAATAACAAAACTAAAATGTTCAAAACAACATTGCCTTTTACAGTAGCAGTTTAGTCCTTCATATGTCTATTTTTTTAATTAAAAACCCCCACCACTGGATTCAATAGGATTTAGGACAAATTGCTTAATTATTGAATGCTATATTTTTACATGGATAGGCCTCACTTTTATTGTGTTCCTTGGTGTGTAAATAATGTTGTTGTCAGATGAAAAAAGCAAGCAACATTTCCAGCACTTAAAAGTAGATTGAAAAAATGGAATAATGTAGAATTTATTTATAATATTTTTAAAAGTTGCCAGTTTCTAAAATACCAGGATACTCCCAGTGGCGCAGCGGGTTAAACCACTCAGCTGCTGAACTTGCTGACTGAAAGGTCGGCGGTTCGAATCCAGGTAGTGGCATGAGTTCCTGCTGTTAATGGTGGGCATGATTGCGCAATACGCGAAAATTTGCAAACAGGACAGGCAAAACTTGGGGGATTCGCTTTCCCTCATTTTTAGACTGCTGCTGACAAAACTTGCCACAATGGTAGAGAACATTCTCCTCTGTCAGCATACTAACTTTCAACGTGTTTAGAAAATCCCTGGGTCCTTGACAATTTTAAAAGTAAATTCAGTAATCTAATAAGGAATATTACAACAAGAAGAAATGTGTGGCCTCCAGGATTCTTTTGAAAAATTTAAATCTATCTCTCTGTTTTGCATATTTGTCTAGAGCACACCTCTCTGAATATGAGAAAACTGAATTTATCTCATAACATTAATTTATTACATTTGCTTGTTTCCAAGATAAGCGGAGACCAGGTCACTGTTCAACCCTGCCCCATCCCAAGGAAATTATTAGCAGATTATAAAAGATTTCTTGTTCCCAAAAGTACAACTTGTAACCCCAAAGTGGAGAAAGGGGGCTCTAAAGTTGTATGGTGTGGTTCCTCAAGGAAAAGATTAGATTAGGAGATTTATTGTTTCCAAAAGTACAACATGTAACCCCAATGTGGAGAAAGGAGGCTCCAAAGTTGTATGGTGTGGTTCCCCAAGAAAATTATTAGATTAGGAGATTTCTTGTTTCCAAAAATACAATGTGAAACCCAAAGCAGACAAAGGAGGCTCCAAAGTGGTATCGTGTGGTTCCCCAAGGAAATTATTAAAGAGATTGTAGTAGATTTCTAGTTTCCAAAAGTACAACATGAAACCCAAAGCAGAAAAAGGGGGTTCCAAAGTTGTATGGTGTGGTTCCCCAAGGAAATTATTTGTTCCCAACCCCGTTGTTCCCTTGTTAAGTGGTGGCGTTGCACCTTTCCCACCCAAGCAGCCTGCCTAGTCCCTTCCCATTCGCGTCCCCAGCTCACAATGAGCCCACGAGGCACATGCTGCCCTTTTTGAAGGGCATTGGCTGCCATGCCGAAACTCCTCCCCTCCCCACATGGATTCCCTTCATTGGCTGGAGGCAAGCATCCCAGCATGCAAGTTGCTGCTTGCCTCCAAACACTGGGTCTTTTCCAATTCACTCTCTGAGTTGGAACAAAGATTGCGACAATGGCTTTGAAATGGCAAGGATACTTCCGGGTTCCCAAATCACTTCGAAATCGCTTCAAAAAGGAATTTGATCCGAATCCGAATTACGAAGATTCCGACTGGACTTAACCATGCCTATTAAACATCTTTTCCCATTCTCTTTTGTCTCTTTCATTATTAACAGAGTCAATTATAAGCAAGTCAAAACTTCATGAGCTACTGCTTGCTGAAAGATTTGTCTTTTTTTTTACCAATGCCATATGAGAGCACCACAGAGAATTATTACAGACAAAGAAATGTAACTGTAAATTGCTGTCCTTCCATTGCTTTCAGGTTCTCCCTATAGTAAGGAACAGACTTTAAAAAGGAGCTTAACAGATGGATTTTAAACTTTTTTTCACATGACATTTTACAAATTTTCCTCTAAGAAGAGAGTTATTGTAGGATATACATTTTCTAAAATAAACAGATGTATGGTTTTATAAATTAGTTTGAGAAATATGTGTCTTCTTGCCCAGAATTTTATTCATTTCTTTGTGCTTCTTGGCTTTCCTGCTCATAATAACAGGTTATGAAAAGAACGTTATCAACTTTTAAACTAAATTTGGTAGCCATAGATAAGAGTACATGGAGAGAAAGAGAAGATGCAGTATTTTTGCTCACTGCTGCCTGTGCAAAAGTTTAAAATAATTGAGCACATATTTGAATAAATCAGAAAGAAATCTTGTCTGCAAACATAGAAGAGTCTGGATTCCTGTAGGTACATATGTAACAATTCTATTATGTCACCTTCTCCAAGCTTACAAAAGGTTTGTCTACATTAACCAGAAAACAGGGACCTATCCCAAACCTACTGGTTCCATGATGCATGGGGACTTCTGATGAGTATCCCAGATTTTCTGGCTTTTGTCCCACTTTAGGCAAAGTCAAGGGATACTCCAAGCTTGCAGGAAAGTCTGAAGTCCAGTGGCTTCATGCAGGCTGGACAGCTGCCTTGGAAACAATCTCTTGTCCAGATGGGTACCACTGGTATAACTTTTTCTGTACATTGATCAGTGCAGGGAAAAGGAATAGTTCATCCCTATGTCTCCACAATTCCTCAGTCAATCCCTTTCCTTCTTACTGGTCACATAGATGTTCATTCTGACATCAGTAGATGCAACAGGCAATGGCCAGATGCTGGCATCAAGCTCTGTCTGGCAAGGAATGGTGATAGTGAAATGGAGGACAAGGTGGCACCATTGTGGTGTCATCCAGTCCTGCATTTCTATTTAAATTGCAATAATAAACAGTAGATGTTGTTTATTTTTATCTTTAAACTGGAAGCTTTCTGTTAGTGAATTATTTAAAAGACCCACATCGTTATACTTTGCTTTAATCATGGTTGGCTTCAATCAGTTCCAATTCACACTATCCACAGTTTTGTCATATTTAATTAAAATGACAATCCATTATTGTTGTTGCTAACGTAAAGGTAAAGGTTTCCCTTTGACATTAAGTCTAGTTGTGTCCGACTCTTGGGGGGGGGGGGGTCAGCTCCATTTCTAAGCTGAAGAGCTGGCATTGTCCATAGATGCCTCCGAGATCATATGGCTGGCATGAATGCTATACTCTAGAATGCGTTTGTCTTTTAAGCAGTCCACAATATCTATAGAGCTCACATGTGATACCACATTTCAAATAAGGTGATTATATTCTTTCCATTTGACTTTACTTCTGAATTTTCCCACCTATACAAAGAAATTGGAAATCGAGGATTCTGACTTCGATATCAAAGAAATTATTCCACATTTGCTCATCATAGCCACCTCAGAGTCGAAGAGGAATGGAGTAATGCACAAACCCAAGGTTCACAAAACGAATGAGTACCTGCAATTGAATTTATCTCATTTTTTAAAATCGGTTTTATATCAGAGAAGAAAGTTTTGGAAATTTCCAGAACACTCTAATAATCTTCAACTTTCACTTGGACTTGCTTATTATCCCAAGTCAGTAGTAGCCCTTCACGACTTCAATAGCATGAGTCAGTGAAAGACCAAAAGTCACATTTTAACACATCTCATTGACCTTTTTCAAACAGTTGGACTATCAATCTCCTTCTCTGAAAGGCTTCTGTGAGTTGCCAAGGGTTGCCTTGAACAATAAATCTCCAAAAGAAAAACAAAATTAATAGTTTTAACATAAATTGTCACTGTAGAAGTAAATAAAAAAGACTGGTGTTTAACCCTAACACCTCTGTGTCTTTCTTTGGGAGAGAGATATTGATGAAAACCCAGGAGTAGATTGATCACATAGGCCCCTTCCATACAGCTGAATAAAATCCCACATTTTCTACTTTGAACTGTAAACTCAGGGCCTTTCCAGACAGGCAGTTATCCCAGGAGCATCCGCGTTTAAAAAACACAATGTTCCTGGGGGCCTATCTATACACACCCCATCTGGGTAGTTTTCCAGATGTTATTCTGGGAATGCCCAGGAGAAGAATAGGACACCATAAATCCCTCCCCAGAAGCCCCCCAAAACACAGTAAAAAAAAAGAATACTGCAGTCCAGACAGTATTCCTACAGTTTTTGGGTCTAACTTAGCCCGGAATAGCAACCCCCTCAGAAGCTCCCAAAACAGTTTTTAAAAAAGAAGCTCCATGAGGTGGCTGCCAGAGTTCTCCTGGCACATGTAAATGATGCATCAGAAGAAAAGGGAGGGCAGGAGTGACTTTTTTCCTTCCCCCTCCCTTCTCCTGGCGCATCATTTGTACATGCCAGCAAAACTCCGGCAGCCACCTTATGCAGCCCAGGTGAATTATTTTGTTCTTCTTTTTACTGTGTTTTGGAAGTTTCTGGGAGGGGGTTGGTATTCCCACAGTTTTTCAGGCTAATGTAGCCTCCAAAACTGTGGGAATACTGTCTGGAGTGCAGTATTCTGAAGCCCAGGCACTAGAAGTTGTGGATTTATTCTGTGCCTTCCAAAAAACCCACTATCAAATTAATTTGCCACAAACCAGGGTTTTCCTGGTTAGTAGCGAATTAAGTCAGGTTTGTCCAGGATGTCGCCTGGACAGCTCCCTTTTTATTGCAGAAGTTTTCACATTAAAGGGGCTGTCTAGATCAGCCCTCAGTTCTGTAGACTCAGATAACCCAGTTCAAAGGCGATATTGTGGAGTTTTCCACCTTGATATTCTCGGTTATATGCCTCTGTGGAAGGGCCCTATGAAGAAAAGTATTAGTACAAATAATATTTAAGAGTTTGCTAACACAATGCTCTTAGGGAATTTTTTAAACCATTATCCCTATCCTGTTGATTTTTTTGGCTGTTTTTTTTTTTTAAAAATATTCTGAATGATAAGGCATCAAGAATCTGCCCTAAGTTGAAAAAATGTACTAGGTAAATAAAGTTTTCTGTCAGTGCAGGGGGTCAAGTAGAGAACAAGCCCAGGACAAAAGCTGACCGCTTTCCCTCCTGTTTATTATTTTTCAACTTTATTTATTTATTTATTTATTTATTTATTTATTTATTTATTGTTCATTCTTATATACCGCTCCTTTCAGCAGGCTCGGGGCAGTTTACATAAAACATATAAAACATCCACAATTTGATTTAATACAGCAATACTAAAAGCATAAAATACAACAACTACAGATATAACAAGCATCTACAGAGCATCTACAATTAAAATTCTAGGCTTAGCATCTATCCTCAAGGACCAGTAAGATTAAAAGCTTGTCTAAACAGGGATGTCTTACAAGCTCTCCGAAACAGGACCAGTTCCTTGATGGCGCGGACCTCATCCGGCATAGAATTCCATAAAGATGGTGCTGCCACAAAGAAGGCTTTCGATCTCATCGTAGACAGCCGGCAGGAATGGACCGAAGGGACTAATAGGAGGTTCTGTTCTTCCGAACGCAGTGATCTCGGGGGAACATATGGGGTGAGGCGGTCCCTCAGGTATGCCGGCCTTAGGCCATACAAGGCCTTGAAAGTCAATACCAGTACCTTGAAAACAATCCGGTACTGTATTGGTAGCCAGTGCAGTTGCTTTTAGAATAGGTGTAATGTGCTCTCGTACCGATGCTCCCACCAGTAGTCGAGCAGCAGCATTCTGCACCAGCTTGAGTTTCCGGATTGCTGACAAGGGAAGGCCAATGTGGAGGGTGTTACAGTAATCCAGTCTTGAGATGACAGTCGCCTGGATCACTGTAGCCAGGTTGCCTCTGGACAAGTAGGGATCCAGCCGCCTAGCCTGTCGCAGGTGTGTGTCCAATTTGATGTGATTCTTGATCTGGATTAAATCTTTAAATGGGTTTGCTGGCTTGGATTTCCATTGAGCGTGCCATTACTGAGAGTAGGCCCCAGACCTCAAATGCTTTATGGCCATGGTAGCTTCCCAATTAATTACTGGAGGAGGGAATGGTTCATGCTATAAACCAATGGATTTCAACCTGTGCTCCTGCAGATGTTTTTGACTTCATTTTTCTCTAGCATGCATGACCAAGAGTCAAAGATTCTCAGACCTGCACCCAAATCCATCCTACTTTACAGGGCACAGTATTCCGTTTAAAGTCTTCTGTTTGAAGTTCTATCTGATACAAGTCTCATTCAAGGATAAAGAACCATAAGAAGGGAGGGCTAAGAGAGGAAATTTATTTGGACAGAAAACTGAGGTCCTTTCCACACTGTCCAATATCCCAGGATCTGATTCCAGAGTATCTGTTTATTCTAGATTATCTGACAGTGTAGTCTCATATAATCCAGTTCAAAGCAGATAATCTGGGATCAGATGCTGGGATATAGGCCAGTGTAGATCCATCCTCAGATTAGCCACCACAGGGCTAATGCTTCCAGTCAAGGTTGATTCAGCTGCCATTATAGAAACAGAAGAACAATCTTGTTCAGACAGAGAAATCTATTGAGAATAATTACAATTACATGGCAAGCAACACCTGTTGGAATGCCCACTTTTATACACATTTTAAAGATACAGGAGCCCTGTTTTATATTTCACTTTATTTAAACACTTATCCCCCCCCCCCCCAGGATTGGGAGACAAAGCAGTTATATTTTTGGTTTGGACTGGACTTATACTGGGTAATGTCAGGGCTAAATTGTGTGTTATATTAGAATTGTACAACAAAAGTAGGGTCATATTATCAGGTTTGTTGTTTTAAGTCTTCTAGTTGTTTCTGATTTATGGCAATCCTAAGGTTGATCTATCATGAACAAGATCAGCCTGTAAGTTGTTGGTAACCATTTTACCTCTCAATTAAGATTTTAATTGTTTTAAATTCTTATTCTGTTTAAATTCATTTTATGTGATTACGTCTGTTGGGGCTATTAAGTTTCATCTTTTTTGGTTATTTTCTATTTGGTACTACGTTTATAGTAATGGCTCTTCTATTTTCTTTGATATGACTTGTTTTGATGTAATTTGTTACTATGTCTCTTTGGTGGCATTGAATGTTTGCCATATGTGTTGGAAACCACTGAGTCCCTTTGGGGAGATAGGGTGGTCTACAAAGTTTTATTATTAATATTTATTACTGTTTAGAGCAGATTTGTATTTGGCTACTTCTTAGGCTGTGAATGTGTGAATTTCCCAGGGTTGCCTTGTGATTTGATTCAGAATTGTAATCCAACACTCAAATCATTATAGTATATTAGTGGTAGCCAATAGATCTTTAAAATGTATTTTAAAATTTTGATTTGAGGGTAATCTCTGCCCATTTTGTTTCTTAGCATATAAAAAAGGGTTCATGTTGTTCAACTGGTTTTCTTTTCTTCTTTGCACAATTACAACAAACAAACAAAAGGTAATTAGAAACATGGTTCTGAGTCCCCTCGGGGAGATAAAGTGGAATATAAATAAAGTTATTTATTTATTTATTTATTTATTTATGGTTATCATTTGTTAGAATTCAACTGATATGAAGTGTGATAAGCCAAGATGCACTTGCTGAACCCTTGGCTACAACTGAATCATTAAAGAGAAGCACATGAAAGCATTTTTAAAGTGGCTCTATGAGGAAAGAGCTACTTCTGTCAATAATTTTCTCAGCATTAAGCCTTGGTTTTCCTTATCTTCTCTCTGGGTGTGTGCAAATGGCTACACTGGTGGAGTGGAAGAGGATTAGCAGAGTAAGAATCTATTTATACTCAAGGGAGCAGGAGACTCTATCTTAATAGCTGCTAATGGAAGAGATGCTATCAGATGTCTTTTGTAAATTTCCCACCAGAACCATTCCCTCGGTTAGCTCAAGCTAGTGTGGCTATTTGCCGTAAGAAGAGTCTGTGAATTAAAAGGTCTCTACTGGCTAATGTTTTTTTCCCTCCGATATATGTAATGAATTCCTCATTGATGCATTTGCTAAAGTGAGTATTCCCAAGATGTGCCATTGGAGCTTTGCTGTTTTCTATCCATTTTTCAAGTCTTTGGTTGTTTGTGTCTGTTTGAAATGTCAATTCTCTCCTTGTGTTAAAGAAGTTTATCTGCAGAGAATAAGAAGACCTCTTTAATGATATGTAATTCCCTCCTCTTAACAGCTAAAATAGATTCCCGTTTGATTTGGTTTTTGTTTGGTAAACAGGAATGCCTTATTACCCTGGCCGCTCCCAATTCTCTGTTGTTTGACAAATGGTCAGCAGTTTTTCCTTGAACTCTTCAGAAGGCAGGTGAAGAAAGATATTTGTTGTCAGCAAACGCACATGCTTCTCTAGAAAGGCTCCTAGTCTGAAAACAGACACCTTAAGAGAATCATGGGAAGTCAACCCCCTTTCTTCCATTGCTCCAGCCTTTGTTGATGCATCTCTAGTTTTATCTACCCTCCTCATCTTCTACCTTCTGCAGTGCAAACTTAAGATAGTCTGAAATTAAGAGGGGCTTGGGAGATAGGTTTCCTAGGATTTTCCATGCTATGGACCACATGAAATTTAAAAAGTTCCAACTGAGTATTTGGCATTACACTTGATATTTAAATTAAACATTCATTTCTATTTGTACTAGGAAATTTGATACAACTTTGAAAGTAATTTTTCCTCAAAGCCAATACCAATCCCTTCCAACAAGATTTGGAGGTAGTGTCTCTACTCCCTCTGCTGACCAGAGACAAGACTGCTTGCCTCTTTAGAATAGGTTTATTTTTGTTCCTTGGATTTGGTTGTTCATAACTCAACAAGATGATATTAGATACATTTGGTTGGCATGTCTACCCCTCTTTTATAAGCTGCAAATACCAGGTGCTGTAGGCTGTATTTCAGAGGAAGGGACTGGTAAAACCACCTCGGAATATTCCTTGCCCAAGAAAAGCCAGTGAATCCGGCGAAGACAGAGATCTTGTGGTTGGGCCGCCCGGGCGATGTAGGTGTCCAGCTTCCGACCCTGGACGGTGTGGCGTTATGCCCATCGTCTTCCGTCAAGAGCCTGGGGGTCCATTTGGACTCCCAGCTGACCATGGAGGCCCAGGTCTCTGCGGTCAGCAAGATCGCCTTCTTTCATCTGCAACAGGCAAGGAGGCTGGCCCCCTATCTCTCCCGTAACGACCTGGCCACGGTGATCCAAGCCACGGTCATCTCAAGGCTAGATTACTGCAACGCGCTCTACGTTGACCTTCCTCTGTCGGCGACCCGGAAGCTTAAGCTGGAGCAGAACACTGCCACCCGGCTCCTGTCTGGCACTCCAGCAGGCTGCCACATAACACCTGTTTTGCAGGATCTGCACTGGCTGCCAATCGAGCACCGGATCACCTTCAAAGTGTTGGTTCTCACCTTTAAGGCCTTGCACGGTCTGGGGCCAGCGTATCTGAGGGACCGTCTCACCCCATAATGCCCTTCAAGATCACTACGGTCCGAGGATGCCAACCTCCTAGAGATACCTTCGGCGAAGCTCGTAAGATTGACATCTACCTGCCGGAGGGCGTTCTCTGTCATAGCTCCTACGCTGTGGAACGCCCTCCCGGCCGGAACTCAGGCCATGAAGGACTTGCTCCCGTTTAGACGGGCCTGCAAAACTCATCTGTTTAAGCAGGCCTTCGGCGAGTAGGCCCCGCTCATTCTTGAATTGTGTATTATTTTACCGTGTTATTGCTGTTTTTAAATTGTTTTTATTGCCTGTATTTTATTGTGCCTTCGGTTCCTGTAAGCCGCCACGAGCCTCAGGGAGTCGGCGGCATAGAAGACTGAATAATAAAATAAATAAAATACATAAATAAAGTCATGCGGTCACCTAAGTTGACAGATGACTTGGAAGGCATATTCAAACATAAGAGCAATCTAGGGGACTGTTCTCCTGTCTGTTATGGAAGCAGCTTTTAGGCCAGGCTTAGTGGGGCAGCCTTCTTAAGAGGTGATCTAGAATAACATAACTTTATTCTAATGTTTAGTTGTCTAGGAATATACCTCAAGATAACTAGATTCATAGGTGGGACAAAAAGAATTTGAAACAGGCTGAATTTGGATTTGTCTGCAGGATTTCTGAAATATATCTATCTTGGGGGAAAATGAATTTTCAAGATGGTGTTGTTGGTTGGGACAAGCACTCCCTATTTAATTTTGTCTGAATTCCCTCTCCATACATATACAGTCAAAGGAAATATGACAGTCATTCTACAGTGCCAGTCTTCCTCCAAGGAAACTGAACATCTAGTTTAGCTACTGTCTTCTACTTTTACAAAGGAGATATAAACTGCGAAAGGGACCATCTGGCTAGGCATTGAAATAACAATAGACATTGCACCTAATACATAACTGTTTTCTGCTTTCTTCAAGCACCCTTTTATTTTTATTTCTTTGGGAGGGGGGTTCCAGAAGAATAGAATCATTCTAAGAGGCTTAAGCAAGTATAGCAACCTATACATAAAACATTTGCTAATTGTATCCTTGAAATTTCCACAAACATATTGGTCCAATTAAAAGAAACTATTTAAATGTACCGTATATAGTCATAACACCACAAATCACCCCTGTAATATTTTTATTGGCCCGGCAATTCCAAGATGTGTGATTTACTTCCTGCTTTAATTAAAGATAAATTTAGGCTCAGGGCAGCGACAACCTTGAGAAGTATGCTATATATATGATAGGCCATGGTGGGTGACACAGATAATATCCTTTGTTCAAGATTAGATATTTTTGGTATCTAATAAGCATAATACTTGTCTGAAACCTATATAATTAGAACTATATAAAATATGTATGATCTGAAAAATGTGAATAATTCACTCTGGAAAGTATAGTTAGTAACACTGAAATGTTATATCTAACAGTCACAATCCAATTAGGAAAATATCCTAAAAAAAGAAATATGTAGAAATAATCCCAGTTACCCTTACATTGAAAAGTGTTGGGTTTCATCCCTGGACTGCCCAAGACTTTGTTTCATCAGGTTCCCAGTCATAAGCTAGAGACATGGCCAAGCTCAGGGATTCATTTCCCCACATTCCTGTGCATGTTTTTAAAGGGTTTTGCCTTTGTCTTTACTGTGCTAGCCACTGTCTCACCCCCGATGATGTAGTCATTGTTAATATGAATTTTAAAGGTGTTTGGATACCATCCCTCACTAAAGCCTAGTGAGTAAAGCTCTTCATTCCTCATTTCTTCTTTCCTCTGTATTCCTTCCCACATTGTTGCAATGGAGCCAGAAGTCTGAGGCTTAAGAGCTGCATGCCTAGAAAGATTTCAGATCCTTCTTTCTAGGCTGAAAAATAAATAATGCATGCGACATTGACATTGATCCTTGAGGTTGCCTGGTAATATGATAGGCCTAGACCTATCCCCCTACTTTCTGTGTGTCTGAATAAAGCAACCGAGTAGCCCTGTAAACAGAATTGACAGGATGTATTTATATGAATAAAGAATGTAACATTTCAACTGCCTTTTTGGTAATGTCAGATGGAAGAATAAGTTGAAAAGGAGTTGTGTAGTCATGTAGTACAACCTTCTAGCAGAAGAACTTTTTAAGGTTAGAGCTGAATGAAAAGGTTGGATGGATAGACTAACTGAGAGACAGATATGAGTGAATAATGATGGCTCTTTTGATATTGGGCTGCAAATCTTATTAATCCAGCCAATTTAATTAAACACTATAGATACGGGAAATTGCAGTCCAACGACATTTGTAGGGCTGGACACATTCACACATACACACATTCCTTGGACTTCTGTTGCATTGTTGCAAGCGTGCATAGTCCTGGGATATCCTGAAACTGCACAGTCTTATTGCATAAAGCCACTCTCCTAGGCAATTTGATATGCTTACTGGCAGCTGCTCTCACAATTAGAAATTATCTTCACATTGCCTGTGATATGCCTAGGACAAAGATTTCAGAAATACATATGCACACATTTCCCACCCCGCTCCCTATCCACACGAGGGCTGTAGGTTCCAGGGCTCCCTGGCAGAGAGCTAAATCAGTTTAAGATTATGTTGAAGAATACCAATACATGGAGAAAAGCAGAAATCATAGTGTCATTGAAATCACAAAAGATCCAAGGGAAACAAATGTGCATAGACCAATTAGCTTAATAAACCAAGATTATAAAATATACACAAAATATTAGCAAAAAGATTATAAAAATATTATCCAAACTTAGAGAAAGCAATCTGGATTTATTAAAAACAGATAAATAGGACACCCAGTTTGAAATACAATTAACATAATAAAGCAGAGACAAAAGAAGAAATTAGCACTCTTCAAATTAGATGTCTATTTAGCATTTGACACAATCAATCGGGATTTTTATGGGAAATAACAAAAAATGGACTGGGAGATACATATATAAAGTCAGACAAGGAGATATACAGGGGAGGAGTAGCAATAGTCAGAGTAAACAAAGGACTATCAGAGGAATTTCGTACCCAAAGGGGAGTTAAGCAGGGATATCCAGCTGTCACCACTGGTATAGAAATGATAGGTAATAAGAATTGGATAAAATTACTAGGTTTAGATAATAAACTTAAACAAGAGAAATGTGATGAAAAATAGAGAAAGAAGATAAATTGGGGAAAGTATTTTTTAAAAAATGGAGAAATTAGAGTAAGGGTTGAGAGGAATAATATATACATTGATGATTAAGGATAACGAATACATGGTAAGAACAATACAAAAGAAATGACAGAAAAAGGACCACTCACAAATCAAACAGTATAGTATATAATATAGAGGATAAAGAAAATTAAAATTGAGAATTAAAATTGAAATATCCTTTCCTAATTGGAAAGGATATTTCAATCAAAATAGTACAGGACCTCAGCCCAATTATCATATATGACAAAAGGAATAAGTCCAATGTGTTTGCATTGTGGAAAAAATAAGGAATGGTATTTCCATATGTGGTGGGAATGCCCAAAGGTAATCCTCTCTTGTGAAAAGATAACAAAAATGATTGGGGGGGGGGGGACTATTTGAACAACCACTACAAGTAAATCTGGATATGTTATTAATTGGAGTACTGGGTAATACTAGAATCAATACAAAAGAACAAGAATTATTCAAAGGTATGATCCAGACAAGCAATAATAGCATTGGGGTGGAAATATTTAAAAAATGGATGATAGAAAATTGGAATAGTTATCTATATGATCAGGTTCTATTTCACATTATAACCAGTATAATGGGAGACAATATTCAAGAGGATAAAATAGAAAAAATAAAGAACAAATGAATGGCTGGATGGCCATCTGTTTGGGCGTGGTTTGAATGTGGTTTTCTTGCTTCTTGGCAGGGGATTGGACTGGATGGCCCACAAGGTCTCTTCCATGATTCTATGACATATATCAATTGAGTTTTAAAAAGTAAAGCCAATATAATAATCATACAGAAAGTAAGAAAATTGTGTGCATGGTTAAATATAAAGAAAATATGTGGTCAAAGGGACGGGTGATCAGTGAGCAACATGAGTGGCTTTTTATTATGAAACATTTGTTAAATGTTAATAAGAAAATGATATTATAAAAATCAAGGTATAAACAAAAGAAATATATACATAAGTAATACCAATAATATGACTTAGAAATGTAAACACAAAAGGTAAAAGTAATAAGTAATAAAAAATTAAAGGGTTCGAATTGATAGTTTATAGGGTACAGCTGCTGTTAGATCCATTCTGGAACTTCTAGCACTTTGACATTTTGCAACTCCAGATTAGCAAATTAGGTTTCAATTTTAAAATTCATATTTTTTGTTTGAAGTTTCTTGGTGTACTATAAATCGTTTTGGTGGGGAGTGCCTCTACAACAACTGGAGTGCTCCGGCTCCAAATAAAAGTTTTGGAGAATTCAAGTGCACAAAGCATGACTCCATACATCCAAACATCTGATGAAGTATAATGCAGAATCCATAAAAGATAATGTCAAATGAAAAAAAAGCTGCAAAACTAGTACACAATTGTAGTGTGTGATCAAACAGTTGGAGTTTAGGTTGGCTGTAGGATAAGTGTCCAAATTCCTAACTTTAATGAAGCAATAGATTACATAATTGTAGGATGAATGAACGGGAGGAAATAGTTTTATTTGTTAAAAAGCAATCTTTGACTAGAAACAGTAGCCTGTCTACACCTCATTATTTGAATGCTTGTGTGTGCATATCATGCAATTTCCTGTTCTTCAAAATGCATCTGCAGTGCAATTACAATGATGTGATAATTGTAATTTCATCTGTATGGGCACAGCTGCCAGTAATATCTTAATACCACAGTCACTTGTAGCATTACAAAGGCAATCTTGGTTACAAACTGACAGTAAAATAAAGAGCAAATGTGTCATATGCAACTGAAATGCCAGTTTTCTAGTTTTAATCCTTCCCATTGTGAACATGCATACACACACAATATTACAAATAATATTTGTGCTGAAAGAAGTTTAGCAAAAGTTTGGAAAATCAATTTATGAGTACATCTGCCTTGTCTCTTCTTCTCATTTCTGAGAGTAATTTGTGATACTTTATCCCCCGTGCTCAGGCCCATTGTTTGAAAATGGCTTAGGCCTGCAGTAAAAAGCAGCTTGAACCAATCTGTATTATTCAAAAGGAATAATTCAGCTGCTAGATCAAAGATTATTAGTCTGATTTTATCTGACTTCCTCTATGAAAGTGGCAGAACTCGTGTACCAAAATTTGGAAAAAGACAAAAATATTATTGCTTTCACAATGATTCACAGCAGATGGGCTATTATGAAAACATATCATTGGTTCACTGAAAAGTATTATTCAAATACTACTCAATGCATTCTATAATAATTACCTATAAATATTATTGCAACTGGGTAAAGAAAACAGAGTCAACTCTTGTTCCTAACACCATGACTCTATAATAATCACTCTCACTTAGATTGGTTACAGTAAATCCTTGGTATGTAGTATTGGCACCTCTTTGTTTGACTGTGTGTACTGTGCTGTTTGTACTGTTTGAGGACCAGATCTTTGATAGTAAAAGACCAAACATGTGCTTCTAAACCATCCCTATATTGGCTATTTAAAATAGCTGAAAGAAGCTTGGTTGGGTAGAAAGTGGCACATGCAACCTTGGGGGAAAGTACACTTCCACTCAACTTTTACTTTGATGCTGTGCCCTTCCTTGAGTTCTTGATATGATGTTTGGGAAACCCGTTTAATGTCCTGGCAACTGGATTATGGTATCCTATAGAAATCAATATTGTCATCCATATTAATATCTCTAGCCACTGGGAGAGCTCATCCAGGGACATATTTTAATTAATATGTAGATGTTGCACATTTTTTCTCATTTATATCTAATGTAATAGAATCTTATTTTATTTCTTGTTTTTATTCCTAAAGATATTTTATGAGGGTTGGAACTTTAATATTGGCAACTAATTATTTACATATAATACAAAAGTGATACATGCCACCAGTTTTACAACACTTCAATATAGTTGCCAGCATTGTGTACAATCCGTTTCCAACTATGTGGACATTGTAGGACACCTGTTGCAGCACCTGTTCTGTTGATAGTTCGAATAGAGCAGTCTACTGCCACAAGACTCTCTGGAACAGTTCTGAAGTGAATGCCACAAAGTGGTTCCTTCATCTTAGGAATTAAGTCAAAGGGCTTAAGTCTGGGGAGTATGGTGGATGATACAGCAGTACCCAGCCCCATTGATTGAGCAAATCAGCCACAGCTTGCACTGCATGTAGCAGAGCATTGTCATGCAAAATGATAGGGGCGTTCTGCCGCTGTTTATTCTCAAGGCTGGTCTGAGATAGTGTTCCAAAAATGAGCAGTAATACTGTGCATTGACAGTCTGCTGTGGGGGAACTGTATGCGTTACGTTGACACCATCACTGTCGTACATGAGAATCACCATCCATAACTTTCACATTGCTGTGGTTCTGAAGAAATTTCGAACTTTGTGGTGACCCGTAATGATGCCATTTGCTTGATTTGGCATTTCAGTTCTAGCTAGTACGATCTGGCCCAAGTCTCATCCAGCGTAATGATATGGCATAAGAAAGGCTCTTCTTGTTCTTGTTTCAAAAGCATTGTGACAACATTTACTTTAGACCGCAAGCTAATACGAGGCTCAGTTCTTCATGTCACTCCACATGCTCGAGATGTAGGAAGGGCGAG
The DNA here is from genome assembly GCA_030556195.1 of Anolis apletophallus. NCBI lineage: Eukaryota > Metazoa > Chordata > Lepidosauria > Squamata > Anolidae > Anolis > Anolis apletophallus. The sequence continues at coordinate 50,054,321 of JARBWK010000006.1, read as the reverse complement.
TCTTTTTGCTCAGAGGTAAGGTAGGTATGTAACTAACATGTGGTATACACAACATTCTTTGGTTTCGTTGCATGGTGTCTTTACAGCAGTGTTGCCACTATTAAAGTTCCAATGTACAAGAAATGCGTGGTAAGAAAAAACCTCCAAAGGAGTACCACATGGGTGCAGTGGATATAGAAATAGCATTATATACCTTAACTCAGGGCTGTCCAACATCTTCGGGCCCAAGGGCCGGAATGCAGGTGACGGATCACCTTGGGGGCTGGAGTGGAGGGCGTGGCTGCTCGCGGGGGTGTGGCCGCAGTGGGGGCGTGGCTGCTCATGGGGGTCGGGGCCGCTCCCGCCCCGGTGCGCATGCCCAGCGTCCTGCACGGCCCGCCCCTTTCGGCGCGGGTGACGTCAGGCGCCACGCCTGACATCACCCAGCCCCGTCGAAAAGGGGCGGGTCGCGCAAGATACCGAGCTTGCGCGCCAGGGCAGATCGGCGAGCCGCCCTGCGCCGTGTCCTTGACTCTTGCAGCGGCCGCGCCTGATGGAAGGTAAGCTCCGGGCTTACCTTCCTTCAGGCGCGCCGCTGCAAGAGCTAGGGAGACGGTGGAGAGCAGCTTCGCCAATCCTTCGCCTTAGCATGCATGCCCAGCATCTTGCGCCACCCGCCCCTTTTCGGCAGGGTGACGTCAGATGCTGGGCATGCGCGCCAGGGCTCTCCGCCGTCTCCCTAGCTCTTGCAGCGACGCGCCTGAAGGAAGGTAAACCCGGGAGCTTACCTTCCTTCAGGCGCGGCCGCTGCAAGAGTCAGAACATGGCGGAGGGCGGCTCGCCGATCCTGCCCTGGCGTGCAAGCCCGCGAGCGGCCCTGCGCGAGCAAGGAAGAGGCGGGGGGAAGTCCCGCCCCTAGGGCATCTGACGTGGCTTCCCTCCGCCTCCTCCTCACTTGCGTCGCCCCCCTCCTCACGCCGCCCCCCCCCCGAGATCGAAATTTTTCAATTTTTTTTCAATTTTTTAAATAAAAAAAACTGATGTCTTGCAGGGGGTTAGGGGGCCGTGGGGAAGGGGCTTGGGGGCCGTTTACGGCCCCAGGGCCGCCAGTTGAACAGCCCTGCCTTAACTGATATAAGGAGAATCAAGCCCCCCCCCCCAACAACAACAATTTGATTTTCTTCTAGTGACAATATTGTTGGTGGAGTGGTAAAAATAGCATAGGTCAGTAGTAGAAGAAGGGATTTATCAATGAATAATCAAATCAGCAACAGTGACATTTGCAAAGGAGAAAGGAGAGCATTAGTAGGTAGCTCAAGTGTGGTGGACAGTGTGCTATATATGACTTAAGACAAGATTTCTATTCCCTGAGAATAGGAAATAAATAAAGTGACAGAATGAATCAAATAGTTGGAAACATAAGACTAAATTTATCCCTTTATTTATAAAAATCACACAGTAAATGTGAGTAGTTAAAAAGTAGTGGCAAACATCTTTAAAAATATGGTGCGGACATTTAAAGATACACCACAAATCTAAATGCAATTTATTCTTTTGCATTTTGATATCTCCCACTTCCTGCTCTAATAGTGGGTCTCTTATCAAACACAGGAAAACAGACTACACATAGAATGTATTACAATTTTTAAAAAGTATGGATAGGGAAATAATTGTTTCAACCCTGATGGCCACTGAAACATTTTCTTTCATTTAAAGTTATATTGTTTGAAACATGGTTCCACTATTTTTGAGAATATCTGTAGAACTTAGTGTTAACAAAATGAATATTGACACTTCAGTTTTTCAAGACGTAGCTCTGTTAGTCTGGGATGCCAATATGCAAGTGGATCTTGTAGCATTTTAGTGACCAACGAACTCTTAGAAGACTCATCTACATTGACCATTGAAAGCAGTTTCAAACCAGTATTGAAGACATTGTTTTCACTGTGCAGATGATTACATAGAAAATCTTTCCACCAGTTTGAAGTCCAGATGATGATTACAAAAACTACAGGGCACTGATGCACATTAAGGGCTTTCTTTCACATGCTTTTGTGTATGCTTTTTGCCTGGCTGCTGCAGTTTGAAGCTAGCTTTGAATTGCATTAAATTGTCAGGGTAAATCAGGCCACAGACTAAATACAAGACCCCTTTATCCATTTAAGTTTTGTTGCTATTTAGTTGGAAGGTAATTGATGGTGAAGTAACTGATGCACCAAACACCTGGTGGGTTTAAAGGGTAGATCATGCTGAGATATAATGAGTCCTGTCCTCGGATTCAAACATAGACTAATGGGGAAATTAGATTATATAACAACTATAGTTCTCTTATCACAGTATGAACAGGTAAGCACTATTTATCATTTTGATGTGCCCATTAAACTATTAATGTTATGCATAAATTATCACATAAACTCTACATTGTTAATAACGAATAATTAAACAATGTCACTAAATTCTATAATGTTGTCGTTCAATCCACAAATAATTAAATAGTATTTAGAAAAGACCACATCTTCTGCTGTAATATGATCCTTGGTTTGATTATTTCTTTGGACATAGCCATAACAGTCCCATGCTATAATTCTCACATTGATTATAACCCTTGTCTAAATTCTATCACTTCAGACTATAGAGCAGTGGTTTCTGACCTTTCTTTTGACCAGGAACCACTATCCAATATTAGTACCAAAAGGGTTACAAATCAGTTTTTGGTCAACTTTAGATTCAGTTTAGGGTGCTGATTCAGAAATTTGCATTGGAAAGACCACATCAGCTCTAGTTTCTGATACAGAACATATGCCATGATCAGTGACAGGGAAGGAATGACAGGTGGCATGAAAGGAGCGGAAATAAAATAAATACAATAAAATAAATAATGAGGAGGGAAGCTCACGGACCAGATTTTTGTCCTTGCGACCCAGTGGTGGTCCACGGCCCACAGGTTAAGAACCACTGCTGTAGAGAGAAGACATGAAACATGGTGTTGAGGGAAAGGGTTCTAGACTAGTTGAATTTGGAAATGTGGATGTGGTTTAAAAACCATTCAGTCACAAAAGGAACTGTCTGAATTAGACTCCAAGTATAGGTCTACCATTTCAGTGGGAACTAAGCTATAAATCATAGATGGGTGATCTTTGCCCCCCCCCCCCCAACCCCTGATGTTGTTGGAGCACCACTCCCATCAGGTCTGTCCAGAATTATAGCAGCTGTGGTCCAACAACATCTGAATGGTTACAGTTTACTAGACATGGTTAGGTTCGTTCAGAATCTTCGTAATTCGAAATAAATTCGGAAAGACTTGCTTTTTGAAACAATTTTGAAGTTTTTAAGGAAACCGGAAGTTCCTTTGCCCTTCTGAAGCTTTTTCCCCATTTCTGTTACTAAGCAGTGAGTGAGTCGGAAATGATTCAGTGTTTCCTCACTTCTGGTCCCTGCCCTTGGCTCAAGCCTGGGACGCGATTTAAAACCCAGCGGATGGCTTTCCTCCCTCCCATCTCCCTGCATGAGCCTGGGAAGCAATTTAAAAGCCAGTGGGTGGCTTTCTCCCCTCCCATCTCCCCGCATGAGCCTGGGAAGCAATTTAAAAGCCAGTGTCAGGCCCCAGGCCTTAGAACCACACTCCAGCCATGTTGGCATTGAGGCTTCTTCCAGGCCTGCCTGCCTTTCTCCTGTGAATCCATCACAAGGCAAGCAGGGTGAATCAGTCAAGGCCACGACTGTTATTCCCAGCGATAAGCAGAGGCGCTTGGGACCAGGAGGTGCACTGACTCCTTTCCACAAATGTGGGCTCTAATTGGGCTCACATACCTTGCCGCTGAGGTTTACCAAACCCATCGTGTGAACCATGACACTTGACGCAACCACGTCGTAAGATCAAAGGGTTACAGAACTATAACCGTTTGGTCTTGGAAGGGCTCTTCATCTCGAGCCAACTTTTGCACCTCAAGATCATGGATTCCTGAACAGGCCTTGCGGCCTTCTTGCTTAAGGACCTGCCTGCCCAGCTTGCTGACTGCCCTGCTTGGATCTAGCCCATTTGCTTCGTTTGCTTTGTTCCTGATTGCGAAGGAGTGCGACTCACTGCTGCCAGAGAGAGACTTTGCTTGTTTGAATCCTGCTTTAAATCCTGATTGCTACGGGACTATAATCCATTGCTACCTTCCTGGAATATTGCTGCTATTTTACTGGTGCTATTTAAGGCATCTTAGATTGCCTTCTAGCCTCTTTCCTATAATCAGTTATTCTAAATAAACCTTTTGTACCTCAGCTGAACTGTGTGGTTTATCAAGGGAGGTTCCAAGTGTCTAGAGGGTGACAGCTAGTGAATGACTTTCCTCTCTCTCATCTCCCCTCGTGAGCCTGGGAAGTGGTTTAAAACCTAGCGGATGAATTTCCTCCCTTTGCTTTCCTTCTTCTGGATTAAAACAACTACTTTCAAAGTAAAGACCATTCAAAGAAACAGGAAAAAACACTTTGAAACCATTGACGAAGGATTCTGAAGTCTCAGAAATTTTGAAAAGTTTGGAACTTTTTTCTGAGAAAATCAGAATTGACTTTAGATCCGAACCACCAGCGCCCCCTACATCTGAAACTAGTTTTGAACTAATTTGGATCAAACAAGCCTACAGTTTACCCACCCATTTTAGAAACAATCAAATGAATAAACAACATCTAATGTAGCCAACATGCTAAAGGTAAGAAATCATACTAAAGTCAAGTAAATCCTTTTTGTTCCCCCATTGCCTTTAAACTGATCTTACTCATAACATATATAGGCAGCTACTAGGATAAAACTGCACTTTAGCATGTTTTAGCACAGTCTCATTACAGTTGCTAGATTTTGAATCCAGAATTCTATGCGAGTCATGACAGTTTTATTGTAGTTTTCACTTAATAAAATATACTTGCATGATAACATCTGTATAGTGGCTTGAATTTTTCTGCATTAAATTTAACTGTTGCTTTATTTTTTTTAAAAAAAAAGACGTTGGAACAGTGTTTTATTGGGTTGCATTGCTTAACCATTCTCTGCCAGCCAGAGTTATGTCTATTACAGCCCCTGGAACCATAGCAAGTACAGGAAATAACTACGTTCACTTACAACCACACAAGGCAGTGAGCCAGCAGCCTGTCTGGTTTCTCTTTCTCTAAAGTCCAGTCCTCTGAAAGGTGGGCCTTCTTGCCTTACCACTGGTCCAGAGATTTACAGTTCCCTGAAAAATCCACCAGTGCTTAGAATAGGAGTAGGCTAGGGTCCAAAGAAGCACATGGAGTTAAATGTCTGGAACTGCCTTGGCTAATTTTTTTTTAAAAATGTTGCATCATTTGAAGGAAACCTTCAGCAGAACAGAAGTATTAAACCTGCCAAAATGAAAGAAAATACACAGATGTATAGCCAAAAAAGCTATCATGAAGTAGAAAAGCCAGATGTTTAATTTCTCCATTTTGATTCTTTTGCTACTCCACCTGCATCTAAAGCTGACAGAACTACCTAGCACTTTTGTGGTCACTAGCAGACATAATTTTCCCCACCAACCAATTTTGGGTGCATATATTGAGATTTGCTAGAACAAAATAGACTGCAATGAGTGGTAATACAGTATTTCATAGGCATGGTTTAGAACCCAAAAATAGGGAATAGAAAATCTAATGGGGGGGGGGGGGGATTTTGTTTTATTAGTAATAGAAAGACTTACAAAAAATTTTCCAAAAATTTCTAAAATGTAACGTAATTACTAACGAAATTCGTTAGTAGTTCGTATGCCAATGCATGCGCATTCCAGATGGTTTTGGCCTACAACTCCCAGAAATCCTAACAGCTGGTAAATTGGCTGGGATTTCTGGGAGTTGTAGGCCAAAACTTGAATAAATCACACTGAATTCTAGATGGGACTCTCCAAATAGGAAGGAGGGGGGAAGGAGGGAGGGGCATTCTATTCTTGGAAGCAGCAAAAAAAGGAGGAGGAGCCCCCCCGCTCCTCGCTGCCTCTCTCTCACCCCGATCCTGAGGGAGTGAGGGCCCAAGTTTGTCCAGGCTGAGATGAAAAGGAAGAGGCCTGAGGCTGTGAGGAATGGTGGGAGTTGAAGTCCAAAACACCTGGAGGGCTGAAGTTGGCCCGTCATGAAGCCTCTTCAAGGCTTTAGATCCTGGCAGGCAGAAGGGGCAGGGAGGGCCCGTCCACTCCTCCTGCCCTGCCAGGATCTAAAGCGCATCAAGGCTTGGCACGCTTTAGATCATCCTGTGAGAAACCAACCTAATGTATAATAGAATGAATGCTAACTTATAGAGTAAGTGCCTAAATATTATAAGTAATCCAACTGGTCATATACCTACATTCCATGCACATGCAATAATACAGCAGTAATAACAATGGGTATAAGAAGAGGTAAAATTCAAACCGAAGTATTCTGACTGATCCCTCCTCAAGCGGTGCAAACGGGCTCTTCTCTATGAGCCCGGGATTCTGCAGCAAATCCTCCCCCCAAACAATATGTATGTGCACGCAGGCAGCCCTCCGGGCTTTGGCTTTTCCGGGCTCATCCAAAGTCCCCTCCTTTGCGGATTTACTCATGAGTAAACCTCTCTGTTTACTTCCTTTGCAGATTTACTCATGAGTAGACCTCTCTGTTTACAATTTTCCATGCTTCCAGTCGAAAGAAGGAGCGAGTTTAGGGCTTGCCTTGCCATAATACTTATTGGCAAGGGAGGCGGGAGGGTGGTGAGAGAGAAGGAGGGTGCCCCCCCTTACGACCTAATAATGATACTTAAGAAAATCCTGGCCCCGAAGTTCTATAAAGAAAGTCCACTTCCTGGTTGGCGTTCCAGATGCGGAAATACTCAAAAGTAGCATTTCTTACAAATTTCTTCCGAATCATTTAATTTTCATATCTTTTTTCTCATGCCTAGTTTCAGTATCTTTTTCATATACCGTTGTTTTAATGCAATGTTTTAATGCTGTTTGTGCTTTATTGTTTCAATGTGCTACTGCGGTTGTTCTACTTTCGAATTTGTGAGCCGCCCCGAGCTATCCGGGTGTGGTGGCTAAGAAGTCGAACAAATAAATAAATAAATAAATATATTTGACAGCTACAATTTGTCTAGACAAGAGGCATGAATATGCACTGGTGGAAATTAGGAAAACCCTTGTCTTCAGACTTAAACTCATGTGGATGGGAAAAGAAAGGCACCTCTTCTCATACTATTTCCAGGGTTAAAACCACTACATCATTCCTGAGACAGCTCCACTGGCTGTCCATTTGTTTCCAGTCTCAATTCAAGGTGCTGCTTCTTATCTATAAAGCCCTATATGGCTTTAGTCCAGCCTACCTGGAACACTGCGTCCCCCTATATGTACTGGGGCGAGCATTGAGGTCAAACGGGGAAACCCTTATCTCCACTTGGGCCCTTTCTAAGATGTGCTTAAGCAGGACAAGGGAAGTCTCCTTCTCAGGACAGGCACTGGCACTTTGGAATTCCCTTCCGGAAGAACTAAGAGCTGGCCTGTCCCTATTTGAGTTTCTGGAAGAGGATAAAGATCTTCCTATTTCAGAAAGCGTTTAACTAAAGATGGAATGTGTCAGGGATAGTTTGAGTTTTAATGAGTTTTAATGGGTCAATCATCTGAACATCGTTATGGGGACCAGAAAGGGGAGGTAGCAAGGGGTCAATGTAATTGTGATTTTAACTAAGTTTTTAACCTTTGCATTGTATGGTTTTATCTGTTGTAAGCCACTTTGAGTCCACTTGGAGGAGAAAGGTGGGGTAAAGATACCGTAAATAAATAAATGTCCAAGTGGAAGTGTTTATAATGTTCATAAAACAAGTCATAATCTTGCTGACTTAACAGTGACTCGTTGTGACCACAGTGAACATAGAATCACACATTCTAAGGAATTGAGTGAGGACAGTTAGAAGATAAGTGCCAATTATGACCTCACCTCATTGGGGGTTTTATTGCCCCTTTGTCCTCTTCTGGACAGGGCCTGCCGAGCACCATCAAATGATGCTGTCTTGGTCCTGCCCCATTCCTCTCAAAGTGGAGGGGAAATATTGCAAGAAGCTTTCCCTGCCACAACGCAGAGGAATGTGTATTTGGGATAGCTCTGATGGAACTAGCTGGATTTCCTAAGGCCACGACCCCTTAATACAGTTCCTCAGGTTGTGGTGACCCCCAACCACAAATTGTTTTCATTGCTATTTCAAAACTGCAATCTTGCTACTGCTTTGAGTTGTAAGATAAATATACGATATGCAGGATGTATTTTCATTCACTGGACCAAATTTGGCACAAATACCTGATACACCCAAATTTGAATACTGGTGTGGTTGGGTTGGGGGAATTGTTTTTGCCATTTGGGAGTTGTAGTTGCTGGACTTTATCAATCAAAGAGCATTCTGAACTCCACCAACAATGGAATTGGGCCAAATTTGGCACACAGAACTCCCATGACCAACAGAAAATACTGAAAGGGTTTGGTGGGCACTGACCTTGAGTTTTGGAGTTGTAGTTCACCTTCCTCCAGAGAGCACTGTGGACTCAAACATTGATGGATCTGGACCAAACTTGGCACAAATACTCATTATGCCTAATGTGAACACTGGTGGGGTTTGGGGAAAATAGACCTTGACATTTGGGAGTTGTAGTTGCTAGGATTCAGGCATGTAGCCGGGGGGGCTAAGGGGGCTTCAGCCCCCCCCCCCCCCGAAATTCTCAGGGTGGTCCGCGAGAAGGCCTTACTGGTACATTATTTAAACTGTTATGTTTATTCATATCATGATCTGATCACCATGCTCATTATATCCCACCTTCATGGGGTTATTGGGATAACAATACAAAAGGTTTGCTAGGTAAACCCTCTTCCACCCAGTCTCAGCCCCCCGAACCAAACTCAGCACCCCGAACCAACCTCCTGGCTACGGTCCTGCTAGGATTTATAGTTCACCTACAATCAAAGAGGATTCTGAACCCTACCAATGATAGAATTGGGCCAAACTTCCAACACAGAATCTCCATGTCTTGAATGCACTTGCTGGCACAACCATCCTTCCAGCCTCTTATGCTCTCCTTTTCCCACACATGCATGCCATGCTGCCATGCTCCGAGCATGCCTCCTCTCCCCCTCCCCACTTGAGTCTCAGAACCCGCCCTCCACTTGGCTGAGAGGCTGTCTGAGGGGCAAGGCAATCGCAGTGGAGTGCTTTTGGTGGGAGGGTTTGCCATCTCTTTCCAAAAAGGAAGAGAAGGATAAGCGGAGGTATCTTCAGCCTTCTCTGCCAAAGGAGTTCCTTACACCATCAGAAATATATGTTTTCTGATTGTTCCTGGTCACCCCTCTCAAACCCCCTCATGACTCCCCCAGGGGCCCCGACCCCCAGGTTGAGAAATGCTCGGTTAAAGCCTTATACTGTCCATTACGGATTCAGCTTTGTAACCAGCTGAAAATTCATCAGCCCATGTCCAATTCATCATGATTTCATAACTTGTTTATTTTGTGCATAACAAGAAAAATTAACATTTGTACAGATTTTGTTTTTATTGTTTTATTTTACATAAATATTTTTTATCTGTATACCTTTATAAAGCGGAATGTTTGTATCTATGTATGTATGTGTGCGGAGGGCAGGAGGGCGGGAGGGCGGGAGGGCGGATATGTGGCAGCCACTTTCACAGGCCACAGCGACCAGCGCGGGTGATGGACCTGCACCAAACTTGGTACACATAACCCCTAACCCCTTTACGTCCTGGTGTGGTTCGGGGACATGACCCATGGATTATGGGATTTGTAGTACTTTCAAACACTTTGGTTCCCACAGACCACTGAGGCCACCAAAAAGGACCAATACAGACCACACTTAGCACACACAGCCCCCATGACCCACTCTACGTCCTGGTGCAGTTTGGAGGAGGGTGGACCATGGATGATGGGACTTGAAGTACCTCTACTCACTTCCCAAGTCCGCTGCAACCCTCATCCAATCTCTGATCGAGACCAAACTTGGCATACATAACCCCAATGACTGCCTTCATGTCCTGGTGAGGTTTGGGGGAGGACTGACAATGGATGATGGGATTTGTAGTACTTTCACACCCCTCTGTTCCCACAGACCACTGTGGCCCCCAACAAACACTGATAAAGACCACACTTGGCACACAGAGCCCCAGTGACCCACTCTACATACTACTGAAGTTTGGAGGGGCCAGAACATGGATGATGGGACTTGCAGTACCTTCCCTCATTTTCTAAGACTGCTACAAACAGGGCCGTAGCCAGGATTTTGATTCGGGGCTGAGTTTGGTTGGGGGGCTGAGACTGGGTGGGGAGAGGGTCTACCCTAGCAAACCTTTTGTATTGTTATCCCAATAACCCCATTAATGTGGGATATAATGAGCATGGTGATCAGATCATGATTTAAATGCACGTAACCGTTTAAATAATGTACCAGTAAGGCCTTTTCGCTGACCACCCTGAGAATTTCGGGGGTTGAAGCCCCTTAGCCCCCTGGCTACATGCCTGGCTACAAACCTAATCCTATGACTGATCAATACGAAACCTGCCACACAGATCCCTCATGACCCACTCTACATCCTGGTGCAGTTTGGAGGAGGGTGGACCATGGATGATGGGACTTGAAGTACCTCTACTCACTTCCCAAGTCTGCTGCGACCCTCATCCAATTGCTGCTCGAGACCACACTTGGCCCACATAACCCCTATGACTGCCTTCACGTCCTGGTGAGGTTCGGGAGGGGACTGACAATGGATGATGGGATCTGTACTACTTTCACACCCCTCTGTTCCCACAGACCACTGCAGCCCCCCAACAAACACCTATAAAGACCACACTTGGCACACAGAGCCCCAGTGACCCACTCTACAGCCTACTGAACTTTGAAGGGGGGCAGACCATGGATGATGGGACTTGCAGCACCTTCCCTCACTTTCCAAGACTGCTACAAACCTAATCCAATGACTGATCAACACCAAACCTGCCACACAGAGCCCCAGTGACCCACTCTACAGCCTACTGAACTTTGAAGGGGGGCAGAACATGGATGATGGGACTTGCAGCACCTTCCTTCACTTTCCAAGACTGCTACAAACCTAATCCAATGACTGATCAACACCAAACCTGCCACACAGAGTCCCAGTGACCCACTCTACATACTACTGAAGTTTGGAGGGGGCCAGAACATGGATGATGGGACTTGCAGTACCTTCCCTCACTTTCCAAGACTGCTAGAAACCTAATCCAATGACTGATCAACACCAAACCTGCCACACAGAGCCCTCATGACCCACTCTACATCCTGGTGCAGTTTGGAGGAGGGTGGACCATGGATGATGGGACTTGAAGTACCTCTACTCATTTGCCAAGTCCGCAGCGACCCTCATCCAATTACTGATCGAGACCACACTTGGCACACATAACCCCCATGACTGCCTTCACGTCCTGGTGAGGTTCGGGGGAGGACTGACAATGGATGATGGGATTTGTAGTACTTTCACAACCCTCTGTTCCCACAGACCACTGCGGCCCCCAACAAACACCGAGAAAGACCACACTTGACACACAGAACCCCAGTGACCCACTCTACATCCTACTGAAGTTTGGAGGGGGGCAGAACATGGATGATGGGACTTGCGGTACCTTCCCTCACTTTCCAAGCCTGCTACAAACCTAATCCAATGACTGATCAACACCAAACCTGCCACACAGAACCCTCATGACCCACTCTACATCCTGGTGCAGATCGGAGGAGGGTGGACCATGGATGATGGGACTTGAAGTACCTCTACTCACTTGCCAAGTCCGCAGCGACCCTCATCCAATTACTGATCGAGACCACACTTGGCACACATAACCCCCATGACTGCCTTCACGTCCTGGTGAGGTTCGGGGGAGGACTGACAATGGATGATGGGATTTGTAGTACTTTCACAACCCTCTGTTCCCACAGACCACTGCGGCCCCCAACAAACACCGAGAAAGACCACACTTGACACACAGAGCCCCAGTGACCCACTCTACATCCTACTGAAGTTTGGAGGGGGGCAGAACATGGATGATGGGACTTGCGGTACCTTCCCTCACTTTCCAAGTCTGCTACAAACCTAATCCAATGACTGATCAACACCAAACCTGGCACACAGAGCCCTCATGACCCACTCTACATCCTGGTGCTGTTTTGTGTGAGACGGACCACGGATGATGGGACTTTAAGTACCTTCACTCACTTCCTACAAACAATGCAACCCTCATCCATTCACCAATACAGACCAAACTTAGTACACAGAGCCCCCATGACCCAATCTACATCCTACTACACTTTGGGGGAGGGTGGACCAGAGATGATGGGACTTCCACTACCTTCAGTAATTTCATGATACCACTGCAACTCCCAATAATGATGGATCAAGACCAAACTTGCCACACAGAGCCCCCATGACCCACTCTACATCCTGCTGCACTTCTCAAATGACCCGGGCACCGCCGGGTCCCCAAGCTAGTTTTAAATAAAAGTTAACTATTATTATTTCTATTATCTTCTTAAAACAAAGTTATGTATATTTTTCTCACAAATATGACTGACAGAAAAATGTGCATTTGGTAATTTTCTTCCTATAGATTTCTAACACAGTGCATACACACATACACACACAGTAGGTTTGAAAACAAATATGTCGAATCTGAAACAGCAGCTCATCTTTTACTTCTTTCATCCCTTTATCCATAGCTCATGTTCACCAATATTCAGATTTAAAAGTGTTTTGTCTGTCCAGGCTGGTTTGCATTCAGTATATATCTTACTCTGAGGGAAAATAAAATATCTTACACAATTCAAGAGCAGAATAAATAACTATTAATTGGAATGGGAAGGCTGTTCAAAGGAGTTTGTATTTGCAAGGGATTGCAAAACATCTGCCAGGTCCTCCACATTGGCTTGTCTTCAAACAGCAGCCCTTCCTGTGTAGAAGAAATCGTGCATTTTAAGATTTAAAAGCACCAAAATTGCCTCCAGCACTACCTTTTGCTGCTAGAAAAGCACAAGCTGGAGGGCCAAACCTCAGCATAACCAATGCTTACTTTCCCAATGTCCCTTCCTACTCAGTGAGAGACTGAGGGAATGCCTCCAAAATTAAATTCAGTCCTCAGTAAGTGTGAAGACGCGCCTGGGGTCTTTGACTTAGAATAGGAACAAGGACATGACATCTCTTCCCAGTGGACTTCTTCTTGCCTTCCCATAGAGCAGGGCTGTTCAACTGGCGGCCCTGGGGCCGTAAACGGCCCCCAAGCCCCTTCCCCACGGCCCCCTAACCCCCTGCAAGACATCAGTTTTTTTTATTTAAAAAATTGAAAAAAAAATGAAAAATTTTGATCTCAGGGCGTGAGGAGGGGGCTACCGGCGCAAGTGAGGAGGAGGCGGCGGGAAGCCACGTCAGATGCCCTAGGGGCGGGACTTCCCCCGCCTCTTCCTTGCTCGCGCAGGGCCGCTCGCGGGCTTGCACGCCAGGGCAGGATCGGCGAGCCGCCCTCCGCCATGTCCTTGACTCTTGCAGCGGCCGCCTGAAGGAAGGTAAGCTCCGGGCTTACCTTCCTTCAGGCGCGGCCGTTGCAAGAGCTAGGGAGACGGCGGAGAGCCCTGGCGCGCATGCCCGGCATCTTGCGCCACCCGCCCCTTTTGGCATCTGACGTCACCCTGCGAGAAGGCGGGTGGCAAGATGCTGGGCATGCGCCAAGCCAGAAGGGGATTGGCGAGCCGCTCTCCGCCCGTCTCCTAGCTCTTGCAGCGGCGCGCCTGAAGGAAGGTAAGCCCGGGAGCTTACCTTCCTTCAGGCGCCGCTGCAAGAGTCAAGGACACGGCGGAGGGCGGCTCGCCGATCCTGCCTGGCGCGCAAGCTCGGTATCTTGCGCGACCCGCCCCTTTCGACGGGGCTGGGTGACGTCAGGCGTGGCGCCTGACGTCACCCGCCAAAGCGGGCGGGCCGTGCAGGGACGCTGGGCATGCGCACCGGGCGGAGCGGCCCCGACCCCCATGAGCAGCCACGCCCCACTGCGGCCACACCCCCCGCGAGCAGCCACGCCCTCCACTCCAGCCCCCAAGGTGATCCGTCACCTGCATTCCGGCCCTTGGGCCCGAAGATGTTGGACAGCCCTGCCATAGAGAACTGGAACTCTCAAGGACCAAACCAGTCACCTTAGATAACTCAAACAGGCTTTATTGTTCACAAAAGGAGTTATCTTGTTGAGGTATTAAACTTAGTTCTCCAAACAGGGGTAAAATAAAATATACATTACAGTTCTTTAGTTGTTTGGGTCCAGGAAGCTTTCAGCCAGATGGCTTTCAAATTCTCTCCCTCTCAATGGCTTTGAGGTGAGAACTCTCTTAGCCCCAGTCAAATGGCCTATATTGAAGGCACAGAGCCTTCCTATTGGTGCCAAATGACCAGTTGAAGGCGCTTGAGATTCCACAGTCCCATCCAGGTGTGCTGGATATGCAGAATGAATCAAGATATGAAGAGTTGGTGCTAGAGAATGCCTGACTGAGGCCTGGCTGGCAAACCCTCTAACACGTCCTCTTCTGTAGAGATGCAGGCAAAATCTAAAGAGAAAGCTAGATTTCCAAAGTCTCAAGGGGAAGGAAAAACAAACTTAATGATGATTGACAGCTCTAAAGAACCAATCAATGCAACCAAAACTTAACAACACTAAACAGACTAGCTGAAACATAATCCAATAGTTTAAACCTTGCAACTTAAAGTCTTATACACAGGTGGCATCAGCCACGCCTTCACAGTAAGAAACATTTGTTTTAGAACTGAAACATTTTAATGTCCTCCCACAAGGAAAGAGAAATAAAACTGGATCAGCCTCTGCGAGAGCAAAGGGCATGCCCACCTGCATTTTCTTTAAAAAAATCCTTGAAGGAGCTTTTAGCAATGTGCCTCAGTTTTACTTTGAAAGCTGGGTGCTATTCTCATTTACTGAATGTGTACCTCACTACTGTGATCCAAAGTGCCATAACCACATATAGATGTCTTCTGATTGCTAGGTGGTGTACTAATCCGAAACCAGCTTTCTAAACCTGGAACAATAAACAGATTAGATTTTGAAGAAAAAAACAATACATACTCATTCAAAATTAAATATCAGGGTACTCCTCCTTTGCAGTGAGCAACATTTCACAAGTACTAATGACATGCCTTGCAACAGCATTTATGTTTTAGCTGATGCTTGTTTTAGATTTTCTGTTCCCAAGATGCCAGAACCTTGACTGGAAGGCAACAGCTATAGCAGGGACAATATGAAAACTAGTTGTATCCCTAGTTCTATGATCCCTTGCTTAAACCATTATACTTCTTTGAAAACTTGCAATTAACTTGCAAACCTGAGCTCACACTGAGAGAATAAAAGAACCAATGCATATTTCTGCAATCTCATTCTCAAAGGATACTCTCTAATTATACTAAAGTATATCAATAATACTAAATACCATAAAACTGCGATTTCCAAGCTTGGTTCACCATTTGTTATTGAACTCGAGCACCCATTGTTTCTAGCCAGAAAGACTAATGGTTGATGACAAGAAAGGACATAAACCATTGCAGTAAATCAGCACATTACACAGGCCAAATTATTAATCCCATCATCCATTCAAGAAAGTGCTCTGAGCTAGATGAAAGTAAACACATATGTGTAAGTTAAGCCAACTTTCTAGTACTTTAGACTTTACTATTATTTATTTATTATTTAATGAATTTATTTATACCCCACCTTTCTCCCAACATGGGTCACAAAGGAATTTGCAATAATTTAAGACAAAATTCAACTAATTTTACAAATGAGTTTTATTTTGAGATAGTTAAAAACAATTTAAAAGACAATTAAAATGATTAAATTAAAGACTCGATGTACTGCCTTTGCATGCCAGCAAAAGAGAGCAAAAAGGGGTTTTTCCTTCTTTGGAAGGATATTCCTAAACTAGGAATAGCTGCTTTGAGTCTCCTTGTGGAGTGAAAAGCAGGATATAAATAAAATGCTGCTGCTGCTGCTACTACTACTACTACTACTAATAATAATAATAAAATAGCCACTGTGAAGGTTCTCCCCTGTGTCCTCACTGTGAAAGCTGTGGAACTTCCTGGGACTCTCTGCACTAAACTGGATCCATTTGAAAAATTGTTCCTCTGAAAGGAAAGCCAATTATCAATAGCCTAAAAGAAGTATGCTAATATAAACAACATACATAAATCCTAGTAAAAAGTTACTACAGATCAAAGATTCTGATGCAAATCTAAATGTGACTATTGACTGGCAATTATAGTCAGTGACACTAATGCTGTTAAACTACTGTAAACCACCTTTGAATCTACTAGGAGATCTACCTTTGAATGTTTTCCCCAGCCTAGTTAATTTATAGAATCATAGAATAATAGAGCTGGAAGAGACCACACGGGCCATCTAGTCCTGGAAATAATTCCCTGCATGTACCAAGCTTGTAACTCCAGACTACATTTCCCCTATCCCCATTAGCATTTCACCATATTCTCCTCGAGAGGGCCTACCGTTTCCCTTTTCTTCCTTTTTCCTACTGAACCCCTTTTTATTGGTTTTAATCTATCTGGCAAGCCTGGGCTCATTTTCTGCCTTATGAACCTTTTCTCTATATATGATGGTTATTTGTTAGAATTCCTCTTTGGTCATTTCCCCCCTTTTCAATTTCTTGTGCATGTCTCTTTTAAATCTTAGCAGAGTTAAAAGTTCTTTGGACATCCATTCTGGTTGTTCTACACTTCTATTTTTTATCCTTGCTGGCACTATTTGCAATTGTGCCTTCAGTATCTCACTTTTAAGAAACTTCCATTCATCATTAACTCCCTCCTCTTTTAGTATTCCTGTCCATGGAATCACTCTCAGTATTTCCTTACATTTCCTGAAGTCAGCTCTTCTAAAGACTAGAATGTGTATTTGACTTTTCTTAGTTCCACCCTTTCTTTGTTTCACAAACTCTAGGAGCACATGATCACTTCCACCTAAGGATCCCACCACTTACACTCAATTGACCAGATCCTCAGCATTGGAAGGATCAGATCCAGAATAGCTGATCCCTTTGTTGCCTCATCTACCTTTTGAACAATAAAATTGTCTGCAAGGCAAGTGAGAATTTCTTGGACATTGTATTCTCGGCAAAGTTTGTTTTCCAACAAATATCAGAGCTGAAGTCCCCTGCTATTACTACTATGTTTCTTCTTTCTGCATGTTTGGTCATCTGGTCAAGGAAGACTTCATCCACAACTATATTTTCTACACTCCTTATTCCCTTAAATTTTATTCATATGTTTTCACTTGGTTTCCGGGATTGAGGTCTTCTATCTCTTCACAGGTGTAAATATTTTTGATATATAATGCTACTCCACCCTCTCCCCTGTTTGATCTATTTCTCTGAAATAGGTTATACCCTTCAACTACTACATTCCAATCATAGGACTTTTGTATTACTACAAAAGTATTAATGCAACTCAGGTTTTTAAAAACAGTATGAATCACATGGCTACTTCATTTTCAGTACCACCACTTATCACTCTGGCCTGAAGTTATCAGAGAAAAAAGATTTTGAACATTCAAACTTCAGCAAAAATCAGGACTTCAGGTTATGGAACACAGTTTGATTTGAAGTGACTTTTAAAACTACATAGCCTTGTAGATATGAAGACTTATATGCTTTTCTACTGTGAGCCAACTCAAAAGTTAGTGAATGTAAAAAAAAAAGGCAATGATCAGTTTTATGAATTTTGTCTATTCTTCCGCTCAATTGAGACCCCATAAATTGTATATCTTCTCTTATTAATCGGTCATCATTTATAACTACAAAGAAGTGCAATTGCCAAATTAGTCCCAATTTTTATACTTTGTTTGTATGCCAATCTCTTAATATTTTGTATCCTCATGCCTGATGAAAAACTCTGCAAAACTCAAAGCTCAAGCCTTGTAACTTTTAGTGACCTCTTTTGCAATTTTCAATGGTTCTACCAATAGTAACCAATTTTGTTTTGTTTCCATTTATGGGTCACATGACTATTTTGTTTTCTATTTGTAAATCTCTGCCTCTCTCAAACTACAACTCACAGATGGGGAACATGCAGCACTCAGACAACATGTAGCCCCCAAGAGTCCCCAATTATTTTTAAATATATTTTTAAAAATACTCAATATACTACAATGCCCCATCGTGGCATGAGTCCAGATAGTTGAAAAAAACCCCAGAGGTTTATTTCCAACAATAACAATCTTTTTCAAAATAAGAGATTTCTGTTATTTCACTCCAAGGAAGAGGGCATGGAGAAATAAGAGCACTTCATTCATTCTAATAATTCATGGGATATCACTCAAGGAAGAAGCAATAATATAAATGCTCTTCTTGCTTTTGACAGAGTGGAAGAAGCCAAATTTAAACCTTCCTCTTGGCATCTTGCCTATGAAATGTACAAACTGTGCCCCCATCTCTTGTCTCTTTTTTCCATGGCAACTCTAACAATGAATTGAACAGCTGTTACTTTATTCATACTACTACAGAAGGGTATTGTGTGTGTATTTTAAAAAGTGCTTTTTCCAGTTAAATCCTTGCTAAGACTTGTAAAATCTTTCTCTATTATAACTTGTAGAATCAATTAGGAATCCACTTTTTTCAGATATGTTTTTGTCGCTTTGCCATATGAGCTCAGACAATAGAATACTGGAAAATCTCCCTTCAATTTTTTTTCTTCTGTTTGCTGCTTCAGTGATTCTCAATAGGAGACTTATTTCTTCATTCATCTGACACGCTGTCACTTATTTGCCTTCTTGCATTCACATGTGTGAACACCTTTCTTATCAGAAATCACAGGCCAGGCAGCTCCTGTCACTGGAAGCCAAGGAACACAAGCAACAGCAATCATAGCTAAAGATAAATAACAATGAGCAACATCCTGTTATGCATGCTTAAATCTTTCTGGAGTCATAGGTGAAGCTGACAAACCTCAGGTTTGCCAACTAAAGGTGGAAAGAGAATGGACTGTTTAAGAGTCAGTAGAACTGAACAAAGGATGGAGAGAAACAGGCAGTAAAAATGAGATCAGAAAAATGAGATTTTGTGGAGGAATGAAAACAAAACACCTGTCATTTTAGCTTATTCTAAAATAAATGTTAGGATTTTACATCAACCTACTATTCCATTGGTTGTGTTAGCATAGTGAATATATAACACATTTAATACCTGATATCACACTCTCTTCAGTAGTGTCATCTCACTGATTCATTACACTATGGTCACACTTCTGCACACTCTTTTAACCCTGCCTTCCTGCACTACAGGAAATAAGTAAAATTGTTTTTATTTTTAGGAAATTATACAATTTCAGCATTTAAAAACAAAAACAAAAAAGCAAAACAGCCAACTTTGAAATCGCAAGCAGGAATCTCACCTCTGGTTTCATTTTTACTAATGGCATGCCAGCGCAGGACCAGAAGTAACACATCAAAGTCAGTGACTGGAACATTGTAGGACTGCAAGCTACTGTTGGGTTTTACCCATTTATAGCTTGGTTTGGGGAATCATGGAGGGAGGCAAATCAGTAGCAGGTGGAAGATGATGGTCCATCTGTAAGGCTAGTATGTGGGGGCCTTATGTAATAATACCTTGATGTTAAAGGTTCTAAAAGCTCCCTCCACATTTTATGCTGATCACATAGGTAGCCACAATGCTTGGAAATAATTGATTGTTGTTGTGCAATTACTTAGGTTTTCTCCTCACGTGTTGTGATATTTTTAGATTTCCTCCTCATGTGGCTTAGGACCTGATCAGATGCAGGTATCGTCCATTTCAAGGATGATTTGCCACAAAGTCCACCAAAGGACGTTTAGTGACTTCTGGGAGTTATCTGTGGCATTCTTTTCTAGAAATGGCCTTGAACTGTATTGAAAGGGGGGGGGGGTGAGGAAAAATAATCTTCTGTGCCCCTGATGCACTCATAAATGGGAGAAACCACTACAAAACATGTGGGATGGGATCTGTCAGATAGACCAGTTGAGATGCATTTCATTTCGGTGATGTGGAGCAGTGGGCGGTCTTCAGAGTATTGATACATTTATTTATATATGTCAATGATAGAAATAATGCAATCGAAAGATGTCAGTACTCTTAGGTAGCTGTGTGTTATTTTCTCCCTCTGTAGTCCTGGGATTTTGAAGATTTTCCTGGTTTAAAAAAAAGGAATATAGAGTAGGCGGGAAAAGAGCTTGCCCATGTGATGGTTCTGAACACTGAGAAGTATGGGGAAAAGGCTGGGGAATGTATGCATGTGATGGGAGCTGTTAACATGAAACAATCTGCTTCTGGATGAAGTGCTATGATTTGCTGTGCTGTGGTGATGATTTTCTCCACTTCCCCCTGCTCATGTGGTGAGGTCCTTATTTTACTAGATTTCCTAATTAACATGGAAGTTAACTCTATATTTTAACACACATATTATTTTTAGAATTTGTTAAGGTGGATGGACCATCCTAAGTCAGATTCTGCAAAACAAGAAGCCCAAAGGAGAACAACTTGGACTGTAGGAAATGCATCAAATATTTTTAGGCAAATATTGTAATCCACTAAATTATGGCTGCTATTGGGAATGGGAAATCTGAAAAGTTATCTGGAAAACAATCAAAGAACTGTGATTGCAGAGGAATAAAAAATGATAGAAGGGAGATGCCTGATATTGAATGGAGTTGAGGAATGATTAGTTTGCTTAGCTCTTAAACAACTATGACATTTACACAACATCAGATATTTCAACCCTAAAATGTTAGTGGTCTTCACATCCAAGGGAATCAGTAGTTACTGAAATGGACATCCAAGTGCCACCTCTGTGTTGATGGAGGCAGGCAGGATTTTCCCCGGGTACTGGTTGTGGAGGGTCGGGAGCAGGTGAGGGTTTTGCCCTCCTTTCTGCTAGAGATCCCTGTGTACAACTAGTGGGCCACTGTGTGACACAGAATGCTGGACTAGATGGGCTGAGGCCCGATTCAGCATGGCTCTTCTCATGTTCTCATGCCAATCTCTGTCCCAAGGTCAATGTCGACAGTCTCCATATCATTCTCGTAAATCCCTTGGCCTCTTGGGAGAAATTAACAGTTAAAACAACAAATTAATGAATTATAAGGAAGCCAATTAAACTGCTGTGATCACTAGTGACATTGAATTAATTTTCTAATTGAAATAATTTTCAAAACCAGTATTTCAAACTCTGGGTAGATGTGAAATAACAGGAATCAAATTAAGATTATTTCATAGCCCTTTGATGAATTTAAATACATTTTGTGCCATTTTAAAAAAATAGTGTTTGGCTTACCAAATAACAAAGAGATCAAAAGGTGTCATAGAGTTGTCAAACTGGAATAAATTATATGGTCCATCCTATCTGCCAATGGAGTAGCAGTTTTGATATATTAGACACAGTGAAATATACAAATAGGGGTGTGCAGTTCGGTTAAATCCCATGCCGTTTTTGGTGTCCGGATTTTGATGCCACCACCCAATCAGTTTTTTAAGAGCCTTCCGAATTTGGGTTGCCAAAATCCATTTTCTGATCTGGCGGCCAAAAGAGCAGGTTTTGCTCTGGGAAGATCTGGCCCATTTACAGAAATTGGCTCCTTTTCCCACTGTTTTTATTTATTTATTTATTTATTTATAAATTCGATTTGGTAGACCGCTCTCTCTGGAGCCCAGAGCGGTTTACAGCATAAAATCAATAAAACATCAGTAAACAGATAAAAGACGTATACCCAAAAGCCCCCTCCCCACAAATGATCCCGGCAAGCAATAATACGCAGAGGCAATACATGGCAGGACGGTATGTTGGCAGCTGGCAACTAAGGAGGCATCAGTTGGGACCAAATGCCTGCCTGTATAGCCAAGTCTTCACAGACTTGCGGAAGGCCAACAAACCCCGTAGTGCTCGTATCTCCTCCGGCAGAGAATTCCAGAGGGTCGGAGCGGCCACTGTAAATGCTCTCTGCCGGGTGCTCGACAGCCTACAGATCTTAATACTAGGGACCTCTAGTAGATTAAGCCCCTCTGAGCGCAGTGATCTTCTGGGTTTGTATGGGGTAAGACGCTCCCTCAAGTACACTGGCCCCAAACCATATAAGGCCTTGAAAGTTAGAACTAACACCTTGAAGGAGACCCGAATTCGATGGGAAGCCAGTGCAGTGCACGCAGGAGTGGGGTCACATGCGCAGATCTTGGGGCTCCCGACAGCAGGCGCTGCTGCGTTCTGCACCAGCTTAAGTTTCCGGATCACCGACAAGGGTAGGCCAATGTACAGCGCATTACAGTAATCAAGCCTCGAGATGACCGTGGCTTGGATCACCGTGGCCAGGTCGCAGCGGGAGAGGTAAGGAGCCAGACGTTTCGCCTGCCGCAGATGGTAAACGCTGTCTTGCAAGCGCAGGCAATCTGCGCTTCCATCGACAGTTGGGTGTCTAGCTGGACCCCAAGGCTCTTAACTAGGGGCTGTGGGCGAAGTGCCACACCATCAAACGTCGGCAACTGGGTCTCTACCCCGGGCGGCCCAGCCACAAGATCTCCGTCTTCGTCGGGTTCACCTTCAACTTACTGGCTCGCAGCCATCCAGTTACTGACTTCTAGGCAGAGATGGAAATTATCGGGTACAGATTCCACCGGGTCCATCCTCAGAATGAGCTGGGTGTCATCAGCGTACTGGTGACATTCCAGCCCAAAACTCCGTACCAATTGGGCGAGTGGTCGCATGTAGATGTTAAATAACAGCGGGAGAGAATGGCCCCCCTGAGGAACTCCACAATGTAAGGGGCCCACGGAGACCACCCCTCCCCACTTCACTCGCTGCAGGCGGTTTTGGAGGAAGGAGGACAGCCAGTTGAGGGCTGTCCCCTCACCCGCCACCGCGAGGCGGTGTGTCAAAAGTTGGTAATCGACAGTATCAAACGCTGCCGTGAGGTCCAATAACACGAGCAGCGCCCGATCCGCCTCGATCCAAGTGGCAACGGAGTAGGTCTGTGATGGAGACCAGGACGGTCTCTGTCCCATGGCCTGAACGGAAGCCGGACTGGAAGGGGTCAAGCCAGGTTGCATCATCCAGGAATGTCTGCAGCTGGTCCATTGCTGCCCTCTCAATTACCTTGCCCAGGTACGGTAAATTGGACACTGGGCGGTAATTGGAGGAGCCGCGGATCTACCCCGGGCTTCTTCAGCAATGGACTAACCACCGCCTCTTTTAACTCCTCTGGAAAAGCTCCTTGCTCAAGGGAGCAGTTGACTATATTCAACAGAGGGCCTCGTAACCCCTCCACGCAAGCTCGAATCAGCGTGGAGGGGCACGGGTCGAGGGAGCAGGTGGTTGGTCGAAGAGCTGCGACAATCTTGTCAACATCCTCTGCGTCCAGTGGCCGAAACCGGTCGAAGGTGGACCGGCGGAGGGCCACGGAGTCTCAAGCTCCTGTACTGTATCAACCGTGGCGGGAGGTCCCGGCGGAGCATCGCAATCTTGTCTGCGAAATGATTCTGGAAAGCCTCGGCGGAAGGGGCCCGATCATCATTTTTGGGATGGTAGGGACCATCGTCAACTGCCGAATTATCCTGAACAATTGGGCCGGGCGTGAATCTGCAGACGCTATCAAGGAGGCATAATGAGAATTTTTCGCCTCCTGACCGCATGCTCATAAGCCTCACTAAAGAGCTTATAAGCTGATTGCGAAGGCCCGCCACGGAGCTTCCTCCACATGCGCTCCAGCCGTCTCTTCTCCCGCTTCATGGTTCTAAGATCTTTGGTGAACCATGGAGAGCACGCTTGCGGGGTTTGAGAGGGCGCTTAGGGGCAATCTGCCGAGAGCCGTGGATAACTTACAGTTCCAGGTGGTGACTAGCTCCTCGAGCGAGACGCTGACAGGCTCCAAATCCCTCAGGGCATTCAGGAACCTGGTTGGTTCCATAAGTCCCTTTAAGGCGAACCCAAATTGGTTCGGCACCCTTGCCGGGGTGGTGGCGTCTCAACCCGGACTCTTAGAGCACAGTGATCCGACCATGGCACCTCGGTTACAGAGGTGACGGACACTTGAACACCTGCATAGAAGATCAGATCGAGAGTGTGTCCAGCCCGATGTGTGGGGCCGGAGTTTAAGAGGGGAGAGGCCCAGTGCCGCCATGGTCGACACAAGGTCCCCGCTGCAGATGGAAGGGAGGCTGTGTCGGCGTGGACATTGAAGTCCCCCCAGAACTATAAGTCTGGGGAACCTCAATGCCCACTCAGCCACAGTCTCCAGCAGCAGGGAGAGACTCCTCGCTGGTGCGCTAGGTGCTCGGTACACCAGCAAGAAGGCTACACTCTCCGGGGCTCCCCACATCAGGCCGACACTTTCAATCCCGTCTGTTTCCAGTGCAGGGACCGCTTAAGGGCATCAGTCTTAAGAAACCACCTTTTCTGGGGTTGTTTCTTCTAATATCCTTCAACTAGACCTGGGTTAAGGCATCAGACTTACTGTAAGAACCCACTTTTTCTGGGATTGTTTCCCCTAGTATCCTTCAACTAAACCTGGGTTAAGGCATCATGTTACAGTATATGGAGTTTAGCTAAGTAATTGCAGGATCTTCTTGTTTGAATGTGTGTGTTGAGGAGAAACACCTGGACAATGAAGCAATTAAGCTTGAGCATTGAGTATATCATGAGGAGGGTTTTTCCTTGACCCTTTGTGTGAAGAAGGAGATCATGAAGACTGCCATGGATCTACCACAGGACTTGTCCTGAACCATTTAACAAAGGACTTCTTGCACCATCCAAGATGCAGATAATGCATGCTGATAATGCATTGGACTTTGAGTAAGATATCTGCAATGGACTATGTTTAATTTGTAATGCTGGTTTTTTTGTTAAAGCTGCTTACTTAAGAGTAAAGTTTTGTTTTTCATTTACTCTGGCTCTGTGTGATTTAGCAGAGGTCTGAAACTGGAAAGACTACTGAGCTTCTGCACAGACTGACAAACTGCAACAGGTTATGGGCCCAGACTGTACAGTCTGTCCAGTTGCATAGTTGGATATTTTTTGTTCCAGTTTTTGAAAGACAATTTTGTTTTGCATTGTGTGTTTGGTGGCAAAACAAGAAGATGGATTCTGGAGTGAATATGTCTTTCCCCTTTTGCAATTGGAGGGAGAGAGACTTTCATCTCAGAGAAGCAAACAAATGTTTTATTGTGCTTTCATCCATGGATGATTTTGTTTGATGGGATAGTGAATTCTCTAGAGTCACTTCACTTTAAGCACAATTGAACCTCAATATATTTGTGCTAGACTTCTAGCTGACTGGGAGAGACGGAAGGATCGTTGCCTGAGTCTGCAAATACAGCAGGGCATTCTCAAGGAAAGCAGTCAGCCGAGTTGCACTTGAGGAGGAGAAAGAGAGAGTATGTGTGGTGAGAAAGTGTTTCACTTGTGGATCTCCAAATCATTTAAAGAGAAATTGCCCAAAGCAGCAGAAGAAGCAAGGAGGGAAGAAGATGAACCAGAGGAGCAGTTCTTGCGCATGAAAGAATAGTGAAGTCCCAAAAGAGTCCAGCAGATGAGGACATATTTTATGTGGACTCTGGATGTTCGTAGCATATAGTGAACAACAAAAATTTAATTTGTAATACTGTGAAACCTGAATGTTCAAATGTTACCCCTTGCAGATGGAAAACAGTACAAAGTACACAGTCAAGGGAAGTTTATGTTAAGCATTTGGATAGAACATTAAGGAATGTATTTTTAGTTCAGAGCTTGACTATAACTTTTTATCTGTTGGAAAACTTGATAAAGAAGGTTATGAAGTTAATTTTTCTGGAGGAAAAGTCAGGATTTTGAAAAGGAGGAAGTTAGCAGGAACTGGAGTATTACAGGGGGATTTGTATGTGGTAACCTCAAAGGGTAATACAGGTGATGTAAGAAATATGATCAGAAAGAATACCCCCTACCACAAGGAATGTATTCATGATTTACACAGGCATTAGGGTCACCCTAGTTTCAAAGTGTTGTATAAAATGCCAGGGTTTAGTGAAGGTATTAAGTTGAAAAGATTGCAAGAAGTTTCTTGATTTTAATGTATGCAAGAAAACCAAAGCACAGTCAGCTCAATAAGTAAGAAAAGTTTAAGAAACTCAGAGGAGATTTTTTCAATTGGTACATGCTGATTTAATTGGGCCTTTTCAACCAAGTAAAGGTGGGCTTGTTATATTCTGTGTTTATTAGATGACCCATTCTGTTTTTCTTGGTGTTTTTTTGTTGAAACAGAAGAATGATTTTTGATATTTTCAAAATTGGGTGGCATATGAAGAGGCAATTTGAAATGGGATTAAAAGCTCTTCAAACAGATAGAGGAGGAGAGTTTACCTCACACAGTTTGGAACGTTTTCTGAAACTAAGAGGGGATAAAGCACAGACTCACACATGTGCTTATCAAAGTGCAGAAAATGGAAAGATTGAAAGATTTGTAGGAAAGTTCAAACAGTCAAAGATTCTTTGTTAGAAGATTCTGATTACCTAAAAACCTTTGGGAGAGAGCAGTATTGACTGCATGTTATTTGATTAATAGACTCTGGTGTGAGCCTATCCAGAACACGCCTTATTTTATGTTATATGGCAAGAAACCCCATTAGGACATTTACGAATTTTCCGAGCACAGGCATGGGTATTCATTCCAAAACAATTGAGAAGAAAAGGACAAGATAAAGCTAGTAGATTAACAATGGTTGGATATGCACAGGAGCAAAAAAGCTTGAGATTTTTAGATAAAGAAGGAAACATTGTTATATCTAGATCTGCGAATTTTGCATGTAGCCAGAACTGGGACAAGATTCATGCTAATCAGGAAGTTTTTCTTTCCTATTTCAAAAGAGGAAACTTGTGAGCAAGGTAGATCAACCACAGAGCAGGAAAGTGCTGCTTCACCTCAACTCATAAGTAAACCTATAATTAAGAAATTTAAGAGGCCTAGATCCTCAGATGAGGATGATGAGGTGAATGAAGATCCTGAGGAAGGAGCCAGTAAGAACATTACACTCAGGAGGAGTGAGAGAACCAGAAAGAAACCTGACTGGTTCACAGTACAACATGTTAGAGTGTGTTTGGTTAATCATGAGCCTCAGAGTTATGAAGAAATAGAAATTTTGCCACATGGGGAGAAAGAAAAATGGTTAGAAGCTATAGATGAAGAGCTGAAAAGCATGGAAAGATTAAATGTGTATGAGCATGCAAATTTACCAGGTGGAAGTAATCCGGTTGACACAAAATGGATTTTTAAACAAAAGATTGATGCTGATGGTCAAGTACGGTACAAAGCGTCTGGTTGCTAGAGGTTTACTCAGATTAAGGACATAGATTACACAGAAGTGTATTCACCCACAGTTAGTCCTATTCTGTAAGATTACTGTTAACTCTAGCAGCATGTTTAAATTTAAAGGTGTATCATTTTGATATAAGTACAGCCTATCTGAATGCCAATCTGAAAGAAAACATATATATTGGACCACCACCAGGTTCGAATATAGAGACACCAACGTATATTTTAAATTAAATCGCGCATTATACGGGCTTCGCAGTCCGGGATTGCCTGGAGGCAATGTTTAAATGATGCATTAACCAAAATGGGTTTTGAAAGAAGCAGAGCTGATCCATGTGTGTATGTAAGAAATGTACAGCATGATTATCAAGTATTGTTTGTATATGTTGATGATTTATCATTTTTGGCTGAGAGTCAAGCAGAAGTTGACAAGTTTGCAGAAGAATTAAGCAAACATTTTGTGTTAAGAAACCTTGGTCAATACAATATTTTCTTGGTGTACAGATTATGAGGACTGAACACGGTTTTGTGTTAAGCCAAAAAAAGGAAAGATAATACAAATTTTGGAAAGGCTAAATATGGAAGAATGTAAAGGGTTCAATCACCCATGATATTAGGTTTTCAAAATGAAGTGGAAAATGCTGATAAATTTGAAGAGCAGGCATTATACAAAAGCATCATTGGTCAGTTATTGCACATATGTAATTATACTAGAGCAGACATTGCATTTGCTGTGAATTTTCTAAGCAGGTATTCAGCCAACCCATCCATTGCTGCATGGAATGGACTAAAGAGAGTTGTGAGATATTTGAAGCAAACACAAGATTTTGTTTGAAATTAAGTCCAGATGACTCACTATCCTTGCAGGTATATGCAGACAGTGATTTTGGCAATTGCACAGATAGAAAATCAACAACAGGGATTGTAGTTAAATTTTCTAATGCACTAATTGACTGGAAGTCAAAGAAGCTTTGAGTTCCAGTGAGGCTGAGTTTGGTGCAGTCAGTTTAGCATACACAGAAGTCTGTGTAATTAAACAACTATTAAAGGACTTACAGATACCTGTTGAAAATCCTACTGTGATATATGAGGATAATCAATCATGCATTGCAATGGCAACACAGGCCAGAGTGAAACAAAGGAGCAAGCATGTGGATATCAAGTACAGCTGTGTAAGAGATGCAGTAAAATGGTGAAATTGATTTGGTATATTGTAATACAGATCTGAATTTGGCTGATGTATTGACAAAGCCACTGAGTGTACAGAAACATCAGAATGTTTTGAATGATCTGGGGATTTGTTGAATGTGCCATGTAATTGTGAATGTATTAGATGCTATGTATTATGTGTTTTCCTCTACACACAAGGAGGAGTGTTACAGTATATGGAGTTTAGCTAAGTAATTGCAGGATCTTCTTGTTTGAATGTGTGTGTGTTGAGGAGAAACACCTGGACAATGAAGCAATTAAGCTTGAGCATTGAGTATATCATGAGGAGGGTTTTTCCTTGACCCTTTGTGTGAAGAAGGAGATCATGAAGACTGCCATGGATCTACCACAGGACTTGTCCTGAACCATTTAACAAAGGACTTCTTGCACCATCCAAGATGCAGATAATGCATGCTGATAATGCATTGGACTTTGAGTAAAATATCTGAGATGGACTATGTTTAATTTGTAATGCTGGTTTTTTTGTTAAAGCTGCTTACTTAAGAGTAAAGTTTTGTTTTTCATTTACTCTGGCTCTGTGTGATTTAGCAGAGGTCTAAAACTGGAAAGACTACTGAACTTCCGCACAGACTGACAAACTGCAACACATCAGACTTAAGAAACTACTTGGGGGGGGGGTCTTTACCTCTAATATTTATCAACTAAACCTGGGGAGGAATTAGATTCTCCCCATGGGGACACAAGGGAGTCAGGCTATCCTCTCCCTTCAGCAAACCACCCCAATATTTAAAGAAACACCCCTCCAAATGCCATTTCACAGGCCCCCAAACACATGCCTACCTTCACTTCCCCAGTGAAATAGTTTTTAAAAAAAGGTTGAAAGGTTTTTATCTAAGAAAAATAAATGAAATTTCCAAAGGAAAAGACTGGAATTGAGTCCAAAAGCAAGTGAAAAGGTCCTAAGAACAACAAAGGCACTGAAATAAAACACAGACCAACATCTGAGCAGCTTTCTTCTTCTGATTGGCTCAGGCAGGTAGCAGGGTTCACAGCCTCACAGACAAAACCATGTGGTTGCATGGCTGCCTCTCCACGCTCCATGGGTATCCAAAAGCAATGGTCTGTTGTGGCCGGGGGAAAAAATGGTGCTGACACCCATGGCATTACGGATGGCCAAAAGAGCCAAAAGAGTCGGAGCCCATATTGAAAAATAGATCCGTGCACTGCCCTAATACAAACTATATCCTTGTGGGACATGTTTTATAGACTGTGCAAAGATTTTATTCTATTAGATTCTAGAAGATGCAACAGACAGCTTTTGTTGAACGAGAGAATAGCAAAGAGAGAAATTATTTTGCCTTCAAGCTACTGCCCTTGAAGTTTCAGATGTCTCTGGAAGGCAGGTCTTCGTTTGTGTTTATAACGAATGATCCTTTGTCAAATCCTTCTGATGACTGATATGTTCCTTCTGACAAAGTTTTCATCCGTTCTGTCAATATTAACCTAGGTGGTTTCCTCTGAGATTACAGCAGCTTTCATTGACTCAGTATTGTGATAAGCTATATGCCCTCCAGTGCTTACCTAACCTTTAACTGCAAAGACTTCCACACAAGCGCTCGATGTGCTTAGGTAGCTTTGTGGGATCGCCGCAGCCCATCGTTTTCCCAGAAGAATGTTATGACTGAGAGCTATAGACTTCTGAGTTCTTTTTTAAAAACCAACTTGTTTAAGCACTTCAGACACAGGGGATTGTTTTGTCTACCTACCTACATCACACCAAGTAGTCAAAAAAACCCAATAGATTTAACAAGCTAGCTACTTTACAATTTTCTGGTCTGCATTTGTGAATTTATTCAGATTCTAACCTATTAATAATGATCTGTTCTTTTAAAGTTGTTTGGTTATATATCTGTATAGTGTTATGAAATAGACATGTGAGCAACACAGTGATAATTTGTGTCTGCTTTATAAAATTACTTGCTTGGGGACCCGGCGGTGCCCGGGTCATTTGAGAAGTGCAGCAGGGATGTAGAGTGGGTCATGGGGGCTCTGTGTGGCAAGTTTGGTCTTGATCCATCATTATTGGGAGTTGCAGTGGTATCATGAAATTACTGAAGGTAGTGGAAGTCCCATCATCTCTGGTCCACCCTCCCCCCAAAGTGTAGTAGGATGTAGATTGGGTCATGGGGGCTCTGTGTACTAAGTTTGGTCTGTATTGGTGAATGGATGAGGGTTGCATTGTTTGTAGGAAGTGAGTGAAGGTACTTAAAGTCCCATCATCCGTGGTCCGTCTCACACAACAGCACCAGGATGTAGAGTGGGTCATGAGGGCTCTGTGTGCCAGGTTTGGTGTTGATCAGTCATTGGATTAGGTTTGTAGCAGGCTTGGAAAGTGAGGGAAGGTACCGCAAGTCCCATCATCCATGTTCTGCCCCCCGTGGGTCACTGGGGCAGGTTTGGTGTTGATCTCTGTGTGGCAGGTTTGGTGTTGATCAGTCATTGGATTACTGGGGCTCTGTGTGGCAGGTTTGTAGCAGTCTTGGAAAGTGAGGGAAGGTGCTGCAAGTCCCATCATCCATGGTCTGCCCCCCTTCAAAATTCAGTAGGATGTAGAGTGGGTCACTGGGGCTCTCTGTGCCAAGTGTGGTCTTTATAGGTGTTTGTTGGGGGGCTGCAGTGGTCTGTGGGAACAGAGGGGTGTGAAAGTAGTACAGATCCCATCATCCATTGTCAGTCCTCTCCCGAACCTCACCAGGACGTGAAGGCAGTCATAGGGGTTATGTGTGCCAAGTGTGGTCTCGAGCAGTAATTGGATGAAGGTCGCAGCGGACTTGGGAAGTGAGTAGAGGTACTTCAAGTCCCATCATCCATGGTCCACCCTCCTCCAAACTGCACCAGGATGTAGATAGGGTGGTTTGTCATGAGGGCTCTGTGTGGTCAGGTTTACTGGTACATCAGTCATTTAAATCATGGATTAGGTTTGTAGCAGTCTTGGAAAAAATGAGGGTTTGTAAGGTACTGCAAGTCCCATCATCCATGTTCTGGCCCCTCCAAACTTCAGTAGTATGTAGAGTGGGTCACTGGGGCTCTGTGTGCCAAGTGTGGTCTTTATCAGTGTTTGTTGGGGGCCACAGTGGTCTGTGGGAACAGAGGGGTGTGAAAGTACTACAAATCCCATCATCCATTGTCAGTCCTCCCCCAAACCTCACCAGGATGTGGAGGCAGTCATAGGGGTTATGTATGCCAAGTTTGGTCTCGATCAGAGATTGGATGAGGGTTGCAGCGGACTTGGGAAGTGAGTAGAGGTACTTCAAGTCCAATCATCCATGGTCCACCCTCCTCCAAACTGCACCAGGACGTAGAGTGGGTCATGGGGGCTGTGTGTGCTAAGTGTGTTCTGTATTGGTCCTTTTTGGTGGCCTCAGTGGTCTGTGGGAACCAAAGTGTTTGAAAGTACTACAAATCCCATAATCCATGGGTCATGTCCCCAAAACCACACCAGGACGTAAAGGGGGTTAGGGGGGTTATGTGTACCAAGTTTGGTGCAGGTCCATCACCCACGCTGGTCGCTGTGGCCTGTGAAAGTGGCTGCCACATATCCGCCCTCCCGCCCTCCCGCCCTTCCGCCCTCCCGCCCTCCGCACACATACATACATACAAACATTCCGCTTTATAAAGGTATACAGATATGCTGTTTTGTGGATCTAACAACCCAAATGCAAGCACTTCACATCAAGATAACACTGCTTTTAATAAACATGATTTCCATAAGGAGTGTTCTAGGATCATGTCCTAACAGGGAAACATATAATTATTTCCATTTTGTGAATGTGCTTTTTGGGTGGTAATTTATGAGATAGGGATATTTTATTTATCTTTTAAGAACACTTAATGGGTGGCTATTAATGGCATCCTTTTCATGCAACTCTCATCAATAAAGGGACATTCCAGGGTCTTGGAGCTTGCAACTAGAATCTTCTAGGAAATAAGAATCGTAAAGTATTGTATTACACACCTAAAAAAAAAAAAATTAAAAACAGAGAAACATAACAATAAGAATAAAAAGATTTCCCAAAATATCTGAGTTGATTGAAGTCCATTTTTGGAAATGTGACTTCCTTTTTCAGGGAGAAGTATGTTTTTGGGTCTTGGGAACTTTTGAATAAAATGGGTTCCTGAAACACTTTCAGATTGCTCCTTTGTAAGAAAACACATGTTTCTGAAATATGTTTGGACTTTTGAGAATCTCCTTCTCTGCTGCATATGGAGTTTTACTTCTTTGTTTCATGTTAATAACATCCTATCACTAATTATTGTTGCCCTTTTCATGTAACAACCACGTCAGATTAAGTAAATTAATAAAACAATCTGCTCTTCATTAGAATTGGGGGCGATAGATGTGGAGAACCTAAAACACATGCTTTGAAGTCATCCACTTTTATTCACAACACTGCCTGCAATTAGCAACCTGAAATGTTTTCTTTAATTCTATCTCTTTTTTAACCCCAAGTGTTTCATGCTCATCTAATCACTATCTGCCTTTCATAGCAGCAGCCGCTTTAAACTTTCCATCCATACGACTCCCATTCCAAGTTGTACAGCTGGCTTATGATCCCTCAACACCTCACCTTCATGAGGTGCTGATGGATGAGAACAACATGTTAACGCCTTTTAGGCATTCCACCAAGCACACCAATGATATAAAAATAGACAGTGCGCCACCAACTGCGCTAACAAATTCTAATTATAATGATACCAGCTGTTTGAAACCCAAAGCTCTAATGGCTTTCTGTTGTTATAACTAAAAAGATAATGACATTAACATCTGATTTCTCTATTTTTAATGACCAATATACTAACTGACTAATTCATTGTCACTTTGTACAGTAGCCTGTACACACTGTATCAATAAAGATGGGGGGAAGTCTCCAATTGCAAATACTTTACTACATATTTTTCCTAGCACTTTTAACATTTATAATGGAGAAGCCATGCTTTTCAGGAGATACAACCCTGATATTTTGAAGTATACTCATTCAAACGTGGAAGTCTTTAAATAAAAACCTGCTACACAAGGTATCTGCACTGGGAATGTGGCGCAGCTGGCTAAGTGTCAGCTGCATAAGATCTCTCTGACCAGTAGGTCATGAGTTCGAGGCCTGCCCGGGTCGAGGTGGGTTCTCAACCTTAAGTGTAGCCTGCTGTTGACCTTTGCAGCCTGAAAGACAGTAACATTTGTCAAGTAGGAGATAAAGGTACCACATTAAAGTGAGGAGGCAAATTTTAACTGATTTATGAGGCCATTAAAAAGAACCCAGGAATCGCTGAGGAATGCGGAAAGAACAACAAGGGACGTTGGAAAAAACGCGAAGAGATGAGTGCGTCAGCTCCCCCTGGTGGCCAGAAAGTTTGCCTCTGTTCGTCTATATGTGTAATATGTCAAAAATGTACGTACTGTACTGTACTGTGATAAATGTCACATGTTTATATGTCATATGTTGAACTGCAGGGATTGTCTGCAAGTATGTGTACTGTAATCCGCTCTGAGTCCCCTTCGGGGTGAGAAGAGCGGAATATAAATAAAGTAAATAAAGTAAGTAAATAAATAAATATCTCTAGCATTGCCTTTGCTATAAAATGCCAGTGCTGTTATTGCATTCTTATGAAAAAATAGTTTGAAGTACTTATTTATTTATTTATTTACGACATTTATATGCTGCCCTTCTCACCCCGAAGGGGACTCAGAGTGGCTTACAAGTCATATGAACATACAACATACTACATTACTAGCATAGTACTAATACATCATTCATAATATTAGTATTATATAATATTATATTGTTGCTGGGGGAGGGGCCCTGATGTCGCAGGAGACAAGATGGAACTGTCTTCCCGGCTCCCCTTTTTTACTCTGGCCCCAGAGCGGCTGTTGGTGCTTCCTTGGGCAAGCATTATACTCGTGGTAGCCAATGTGATCTAGTCTGGACTCTAATTGTGCAGAATACATATTATCCCACTGTACTAAAAATCATATTTGCTTTAAAAAATAAACACTGTATGTGCATGATGGTTGCAACTGCATCAATTGTAATGCATTGCATATCAAAATAGTTTGATAAAACTGTGCTAGACATCTGAAATCAAAGAAAAGTCTGATTGCTTTAAATAAATATGTAAAATTATGTGTTAGTATTCTATGCTCTTTAGTCTTTGGCTCCTTATCCCTTATCTTTCCAACATCCTGGGCTCCCTTCATAGACCCAGCTTGTGCCACTTCATCTCCTGCAAGTGCACATGCAGTATTTTACTCTTAGCCAAACTTGGAATGTAATAGCTTCATTCCTTAAGTGTTCAAATAAAATGTGCTTGATAGTTTAATCCACTCAATTCAACTAGAGATTCCTATAGAGAACATTTCAGTTAATCCATGAATACTTAAATCTGTAAAGTTAAGCCCACAAAAGTGGAGAATTGTCTGTACTTCCTCACAGTTTAGGATAAGTTGATGAGCCCTTTAAGAGTATAAACATACATTCTAGTGACAAATTTGAGGAGGCAGCAGCAAATAGGTTGATTCTCAGCTCTGCTTTAGGTTGAAGGGTGTGTGTGTATATGTTAATGAAGTCTCCTCTTTTGAAATGTCTTTATTGATGCAATGTTCAAAATGTTTTATGGTAATGTCTGATTGTTTGTATAGTTTTTAATGACTTTAATTTACAGTTACATGCTATTTTTTTAGATATATAATGTATTATTCTTACATGTATGTGAGGCATTGAATTTTGTCATTTATTATGCTGCACACTGCTTTTGGTTCCCCTAGGGGTGAGAAAAGCGGTATAGAAATGCAATAAATAAATAAAAACTAGGGGGGTTCTTTTGTCAGGCGTGACTTAAGAAACTGCAAGTCACTTCTGGTGTGAGAAAAGAGAAACATTTCAATAATCATTTCATCAGGGCAGCACTAACGAAAATCTGGATTAAATATAAAGATAAATTATATTCAAAAAACGCCTTATGGATTTCCCCGCTGGAAGCGGGGCAAAGGAGACTTTTAGGATGGTCAAAATGGCCAACGTATAAAGATGTTTTGGAAAAAACAAGACAAAACTCAATTGAAAACAAAGGAAGATATAAATTAGCATTTTAAATCATTCACTTGGTTCCAGTATATTCAATTAAAAGAATATTACAACAAGGATAAAGAAATTGACTTTGCAGAGAAAGATACATTCGGAGAAAAAATACTAAAAAAGGAAAAGAATATATCAAATATATATAATATTCTATTAGAATGGGCTATAGAAGATGAGAAGGTAAAAGAATGTATGATAACTTGGGCAAAAAATATTGGAAGATCAATAAAATTTGAAGAATGGGAACAAATATGGTGCAAATTTTTTAAAATTCAATAGACATGAAAGAAAACTGGTACAAGATGTTTTGTAGATATATGACACCCTATAAATTAGGTTTAATGTACAAAAAACAAACAATAAATGTTGGAAATGTGAAAGCGAAGTGGGAACTTTTTACCATGCATGGTGGACGTGCCCAAGAGTAAAAACCTTCTGTAGGAAAATACAAGAAGCATGTGAGAAAATATTAAATATAAAAATACATATGAAACCAGAGTATTTTCTTCTAGGTATAATAGACAACGACATAGAATTGGATCAAAATCAGGATATTTGATTTTCATACTTAACCACCGCAGTGAGAATGGTACATGCAAAAAAATGGAAATTAAAAGAATTAGCATCCATAGAGGACTGGATAAATAAAGTAAAGGACATAAAAGAAATGGACCAGCTGACATTTGGCCTAAAAGACTCAAATGGTAGACCCATAAAGAAGACAGACTGGAAGGTTTTCGATGACTTTTTGGAGGTTAGTAAAGGACAGACAGTGAGTTAGACAAAGAACAAGGAAGAAGCAAGCAGGAAGAAAAGAGACTGAAGAGGGGAAAAAGCAAATAGAGAGAGAATTAAGAACACTCGAAATTGAATTCCAAAAACGTGTTGAGAAGTTGATTAGGAAGTCAACAACCCCAAACCCTACCCTTGTATACCTATGGCTTTACCTGCATGTCCCCTAAGTTCCCCAACCATAGATATATAGACGACTCTAACCCTGAAACAGACCTTCAGACTTCCCTCCCCTGGAACTTAGATAGCAGAAACCTTTTATAAAATGTAAACTGTGATATACTTTCAATAAAAATTTATTTCAAAAAAAGTTTTAGCCTGGTCCTGGAAGGACAGCACAGAGGGAGCCATTCTGTCTTCCTTTGGCAGGGGGTTCCAGAGTTGAGGGGGAGTCACTAAGAAGGCCTGCTCTCAAATTCCCACCAACTGAGCTTGAGATGGAGATGGGACCAAAAGAAGGGCCTCTCCTGAAGATCTGAGGATGCGGGGATGTAGTCAGCCAAATAGCCTGGAACTGAACCATCTAAAAGGTCATAACTAGCACTTTGAATTGTGCCCAGTAACAAACTGGCAGTCAGTGGAGCTGTTGCAACAGGAGGGCTGTCTGCTCACTGTAGCCAGCCCCAGTGAGAAACCTAGCTGCAGCTCTTTGGACCAGCTGAAGTTTCTGAGCGCTCTTCAGAGGCAGCCCCACATAAAGCGTGTTACAGTAATCCTGATGGGATGTCATTAAGGCATGTACCACCATGGCCAGAACTGGCTTCTCAAGGAATGGGTGCAATTGGCTTGCAAGTTTTAATTGTGCAAAAAACCTCTCACCCACCGCCAATACCTGGGTCTCCAAGTTCAATCCAAGTCCAGAGAATGCTGGGTCTTCAGGGGAAGTATGACCCCATCCAGCACAGGTTGAATCTCTATTCCCTGATCTGACTTCTGAACTGAACAGGAGTACCTCTCTCTTGTCTGGATTAAGTTTCAATTTGTTTGCCCTCATCCTGTCCATTACTGATGACAGGCATTGGTTTAGGATCAGGACAGTTTCCTTGGCATTAGGTGGAAAGGAGTTGGGTGTCATCCACACATAAAATATAGTTTAGATTATTTTCAATCTGAATTTAGAGATTTTACACACATTAAAACCTTCTTCCATTTGAGAAGAATGATGGAAGTGGTTATAAAGGAATGAGTATTTTACTCCTTCCTCTCACATATTTATTTTAATTTGCAGTATAGTACAGTTGTCTAGAGAATGGTTGGTATCAGAATATGAATAGCTTTCAGAATAAATGTGCCTTTCTGTACTGCAAGAAATGGATTCTAATACTAGAGTAGCAGAAAGATATTTTATTTTTCTCACTCATGTACAAACATCCGACTTACTAATGACTCATAGTTAAGAATGGGAAGGCAACAGGAAGTGAGAGAAATCTATCTCTCAGAAGGGAAATTCACTACTGGAAGAGTTATCATGGAGAAAAGGTGTCTCCACTGAAGCTTTATCACCAATCCTTGTTTCCACAACAAGCCACATTTTTCAAAACTCAATTATCACAGGGGCAAAAAGTGAGGGGAAATATTCTGAACAGGGACACAGACTAAAGAATATATAAACTATATATAAACTAAATAATATATATGTTTGTTGTTTTTCATTCAGTCCCTTCCAACTCTTTGTGACCAGCCCATGCCAGAGCTCCCTGTCGGCCATCACTATCCCCAGCTTCTTCAGAGTCAAGCCAGTCACTTCGAGGATACAATCCATCCATCTTGCCCTTGGGTCGGTCCCTCTTCCTTTTTCCTCCCCTCAAATGAGCAGTCGGGCTTTATTTCCTGGAGTATGGACTAGTTGGATCTTCTCGTGGTCCAAGGCACTCTCAGAACTTTCCTCCGACACCACAGTTCAAAAGCATCTATCTTCCTTTGCTCAGCCTTCTCTATGGTCCAGCTCTCACATCCATAGGTTACTATGGGGAATACCATTGCTTTTACTATGCAAATCTTCATTGCCAGTGTGATGTCACTACCCTTCACCATTTTATCGAGATTGGTCATTGCTCTCCTCCCAATAAGTAAACGTCTTCTGATTTCCTGGCTGCAGTCTGTGTCTGCAATAATTTTGCACCTAGGAATACAAAGTCTGTCACTGCTTCCACATTTTCTCTCTCTATTTGCCAGTTATCAATCATTCTTGTTGCCATAATCTTGGGTTTTTTATGTTTAGCTGCAACCCAGCTTGTGCACTTTCTTCTTTCACCTTGATTAGAAGACTCCTTCAGCTCCTCCTCGCTTTCAGCCATCAATGTGATATCATCTCCATATCTAAGGTTGTTAATGTTTCTTCCAGAAATTTTAACCCTAGCCTTGCATTCATCAAGCCCCGCACATCGCATGATGTGTTCTGCATACAAGTTGAATAGGTTGAGTGAGAGCATACAACCCTGCCATACGCCTTTCTCAATCCTGAACCAGTCTGTAGTTCCATGGTCAGTTCTTACTGTTGCTACTTGGTCATTATACAGATTCCTCAGGAGAGTGATAAGGTGATTTGGTATGCCCATACCACTGAGAACTTGCTACAATTGATTATGATCCACACAGTCAAAGGCTTTAGAATAGTCAATAAAACAGAAATCGATGTTTTTCTGAAAGGTTCTGCCTTTCTCCATATATATATGGCTAGAGTTACATTTTAAAATGTACCTTTTCCACATATATACAAATTCAACTTAAGAATAAACCTGGAGAACCGATCTTGTTTGTAACTTGGGAACTGTTACGAATTTGGAATTTTATATGAAATTCAACTGGATTGGATACCTCAAAAGTCCAACATTTAGAGATGATTGTGAACAGAGCAGAATTAAATTTACATATGCTAGAAATTATTATTTAGACTGGGAATGTCGTAAACAGAGAGCCTTAAAGGAGCCAAGCCCAATATAGTATAAAGTAAAGTTTATTAACAGCATCCCAAAAAACTCACAAAATGGACAAAACAAACCAAAACACTTAAACTTCAGTGTGCAGGCAAAAATAACACAAAAAGGCAAAACCGCCAGAGTAAAAAGAGTCTGTAACACAAAATCCGGATTATATCTCCTCAAAACCCATGGTAAACACAGCACATGGGGAAAAGCAAGCATCGTCAGTCAAGCCAATGTCGTTATCCAAAAGGGGGAAAGGTAGCCAGCGAAGAAGCGCCAGTACAGTCCGAAGTCAATCCGAAGAGGAAGGCAACAAAGCGGAGTAGTTTAAACTGGTCCGAAGTCACAACAGGTAGTCAGAAACAGTGGCAGCAGCAAGTCCAAGAATCAGTCCACAGCAACGCAGCAACACAGCAAGAACACGTACAGCAAAGCGAATGGTTATTTCCAAACTCCCTTTATTCAAAGTTCTTCCTCAGAGCTAGATTGGGCTAACACCCCATCATTACACCTTTCAGCTGATAAGACAGCTTCATGTGCTGCCCTTTGTCACTCATGTCAATCCCTTCTTCTCCTGCTATGACTTACATCAGCCCAGCACGCAGCCTGATTCTCCGAACTCCAGTTCCCATCCCATCCCCAGCAAAGGAGTCACTACTTGTTGGTTCCTGGCAAACATAACATATCTGTTGTACTTTAGTCCAGTCCATTTCGCTGGACACTTCCTCAGAACTGCATGAACCCACATCCCCAACTCCCATAGATGCTTCCCCATTATCACACCCATCATTCCCAGAAAACTGCAGGAACGATTCATTATCAAAGGATTCGTTAAGTATTTGCCTTATCCTTTTCCTTTCTTGTCCCTCCTCTGACTCCTGCTCTCGAGTAGTCCGTTTCACATTCCTGCCCCCAATCTCCTCTCTCTCAGCCACGAGTTCAGACTCAACTACAACAGGGAACAAATAGACAGTTAATGACCATCATATATTTTTAGACTCCAGATACAAATCATATCTATATGTAAGAGATAAATTCTAATCTTCAAGCAGAGGTTGTAAAACTCCTTCCAGAAAGAGCAATATCATTCTATGTGAGTGGAAGCATTCTCACAATCCTTTGGAAATAAACCAACATTAAATGAAATGCATGTGTGAATCAGCCACCACTTCTAAAATATCAGATTGCCCTTCAGGTAATCTAAAGAGAAAGAAAAAAAGAGGTGATCCTATAAAGGGATATGTCCTGTGCTCATCACTGGAATACAGCTGAGGAAAGAATCATTCAAAAAAAGGCAAAGCAGCTGTGTTACCTGGAAGCTTAATACTTTGACTCAATGACTGTATAATTGCTTTCCCCATGATATAACATAAACATTAAAATGTTTGGCTGCAATTCAGGAAGTTTTCCTAGAGAGCAGCTTCTCAAGTGCATTGATTTTAACTATTCCCTGCTTCTTTTTCCATTTTCTTCTGGCTGGAGGAGATGGTCTGTTATGGAGATTTCATCTGCTCCAGCTGCTTATTCCCTCACCAGGTGACTTGTTGTAATTCTATGTTTGTAACATCACAGTTGGCTGCTACAACAGCCATTAGGGGTTTAGAGAATTGAGAATCAAGGGCCTTGCTCCTGCTGGGTGCAGGTGTGGAGTGCTTCATATATAAGCTCAAGGTAGAATGAAATGAGGTCATGGAAACATGACCTCTACTGATGAAAATCCAGGGTGAGCCAGCCAGAAACAATCTTAAAAGCATGGGACACCAAATAGAGTTGAATGGGACAGGAATAAAAAAGTATTCTAACAGTGATGTCTTGGACAAGATTTCTCAGAAGTA
Source organism: Anolis apletophallus (assembly GCA_030556195.1). Taxonomy (NCBI): domain Eukaryota; kingdom Metazoa; phylum Chordata; class Lepidosauria; order Squamata; family Anolidae; genus Anolis; species Anolis apletophallus. The sequence continues at coordinate 50,013,113 of JARBWK010000006.1, read as the reverse complement.
AACCTCCCTGTGTACAGTATAGTTCATTCTCATGCTTAAGGGTTTTTGAGTTGAACAATTCTGAAATAAAAAGTGATTTGAGTACAACAATAGTACATTAACAATGTGTGCAGTGTCACAGTCTACATTTGTGTTAGGTATGTGGGAGGTTGTGCTCATACCATACAGGTGAAAATGAGACACCAGATATGGGACAGTTAAATTGTGCTACCATCAATAAACTAGGAGAAAGTAAAGAAGGGGCCATATTACTCAAATAGAATGTAAATCTGCTGCAGTGCTGGTTTTACTATTAGATATTGTGGAGTCACTAACTCAGACAACAGATATAGTTTTCAGGGCATTTTCCTGTATTGGAAGACAGAGTCATACAGTTTGTACTGTGCTCCCTAAATAAGCAATTGCAGTAGGAGCAGTGGCCAAATTCAGAATGGACTCACTAACCCCACCACGAACCCCCATGCATGCAATGGAGGCCCCTAATTGTTTATCATTCTTATTACGTTTATTTATACCCCACTTTCTCTTTCCCAAAGGAGACTCAAAGTGGCTTACATTAAAAGTGTGACCTAATCTATTGCATGATAGAATTCACCAACCACCTCATCTTGGCTTCTGAATGTAGAAAAGAGGACAGTTGCCCTTTGTTTTAAGCAGAAAAAGGCCTTGTTCCAACACTGGAGTACTATGTTATTCTCCTATTTGCATGTGGCTGCTCCTAACGAAAGCAGGTTCTTGATATACAGTGAAATTTTGACTTACAAGCAAACCAACTTACAAGTTTTTTGAGATATGAGCTGTCACTTTATTGATTTGTGCTTTGACATGCAAGCTGAGATTTGAGTTACGAGCTAACGTGAGAGCGAGCGCGAGGGTATGCCACTCTCCATCTTAAGCAGGCCTTTAAGGGAACTGCCAGGAAAGCTCCTCGCTCTTGTACTTATTTCTGCAATCCCGGGGCTTTGGGAGATTTTTTTTTTTTGAAAAAATAAATAAATAAATACAAATAAAACGGTTGGCTTTAACTTGATAATCAATGCATGGATAAATAAATGTTTGTTTTTTGCAGTTTGTGTTCTTTTCCTTATGAGACAAAGGAGGCTTGCTTGTTCCTGAAGTGCACAAGGAGAAAGGGAAAGAGCAGTTTTCTGCAGCAGCTGGGAAACCGTGCCATTGTTCTGCTCTGGGAGTTTCTACTGTACTATATTCCTGGTCAAAGACTAACAGGCAAGCTGTGTTGACAAATGATCTCTCTTATGTTTCCAAGTCTTTTTCCTCTTTCTTATTTTTCCCTGAAGACCTTTCTCAACCCTCAGGATTCATTGGATGCTGTGCCTTAATGAGAGAGAAGGCAGAAGAAATCTACAAAACAGAAGGCACAAGAACAAGGGGAGGGGATACTTCCAATATAGAGACCTCCCTGTGCTACCAGGAACAATGCTTTGTTCAGAAAACTCTGCTGTTTCTCTTTTGAACATGTTTTTATGGTCCTCAAAAAGATACCTGAAGAAAAACTACAACATCCAGAAGACAGATAAGCCAAGAAAAGCCTTTATTGCAAAAGGACCGTTGGTGAAAGAACTGTATTGGTCTTTCTTTTGCTTAGAAAAAAATACAGTAAATGAGAACTGGCATAATGAAACTGTATTTTTGAGGGAAAGCATGACTGGAGGAAAGCAGAAAGTGAACTTTCCTGTTTGGAGGGATGAATGTTGTGTTTTTTGTTGACTAGGTCACTAGGCCATTGAATGTTGGTCTTTTTGTATGTAAAGCACCCTGAGTCCTCTCAGGGAGAGAGGGTAGTCTATAAATTAAAGTATTAAAGTATTGAGGAGGGGCAGTTCAATCTGACAACTAAACAGGTTCCTGTTGCTGTTAACTGCTTTAAATCAGCTTTCACTTATAGCAACTGCATGAATGAGATATCTCCAAGTCATCCTATCATCAACAGCTCTGTTCAGGACTTGCAGAATCTTACTCATGTGGATTTTTATTTTCTGTTCTCTGGTTTTCTCTGCCTCCTTTTTCATCCTGCCCAATGTCTCTTTTTACTGAAAAGCTTCTGAAACTGCCTCATGTGGTCATTCCATGCTTCAACATGGGTGAGCAGGATTGGAGAAGCATCTATGTCCCCATGAAATAATAACATCACTGTGTATCCATTTATGGGGATGTACCAGACGCTTCTCCAATCCCCTGCCTGCTATGAAACACAAAATGGTTGCAGGGTATTTTTAGTAAGTAGGAGGGAGGCTTTGTGTAGAAATCGGCATATAGCTATTTATACTATTTTCTGGGGATTATGGTTTTAGACCATGGCATATAGGGAAGGCATCTGTGGTACCTATATACCTTAGAATGCCAACTGACTCAATTATCTGACATGACTTTTGAATTAAAATAAGTTGAAGACTTCTAGATGAACCTTATTAAAATTCTTGTTCTATTCTAAATTGCTAGCCAATTTATTTGTGAGGCCAGAGAAACAGCTGCATAATAATAAATAGAGAATAGAGAGGAAGGGTGGCAGCGGAGTGGGGGGTATTCATCTAGCGAAGGTATTGCTTTTTGTCATACCACACCAGCACTAGCGAACCTTCATAAGAATCGGATGGCTGTCAGGCTCTCACATTTGTTCAGTTTCATATGGCCAACAGGCATTCTACAGACCTAAGACTCATTGGCATGCGTTAGAAAGTAAATCATATTTATATTCAGTTGATATATAGCTGCATTTTTCATCAACAGATCATCATCTAGAAACAAGAAGCACATATAAAAATATAATAGCCTTAGCTGGAAGCTTTTGTCTGGACATTTCTCCATGTGTGTGGTATCATATTAGATCATTTTGAGGGCATTTTAAAGTGCACTTTCCTCAAGTCATTTATTGTTTCAGTGTCTCCCTTAAAATCTCTCCTCTTTTATTCTACTGTACATTTATATAAAATAAATGTTGTTTGCTGTATAAAGTACTGTGTTTCAGCTGACTGAAATTCAAACCTAGCTTGCAAAAGACCTCACTGAAGTGGTCTGTCTCTTGGGCTGCCTTCTCTATTGTTACAACTTCAAATGGTTTTTGCAGGATAATTCTATAATATTCTTGCAACAAGGGAACCGAAGACCCACAAAACAGTGATACCTTTATTGGGTCAACTAAAAGACACAGAATGTAGAGAGTCAAAATGTAGGTCTAAGACTTTATTATTGTTACCTTTCCTTTCCTGTATAATTTATAACATTTTTGCCTAATGCAGAAACAATTGTCACTTTAGAAGCTTGCCTGATGTACTGTGTGCATTTCATTGGCCCAAAGAAGATTTGGATTTTGTTTTATTTTGCTGCATGGCTTCTTAGGACAAAATGTTTGATTTGTCTCAGAATAGATCCAGGTCCCTTAAAATGAGAATCGCTACAATGCTTTAGAATTTTGTACTGCTTTTCTATCTCATAGGTCTTAGGATAGTAGAACAGAGGTGGCTGAAAATAAAGCAGTGAACTACCTAGTTGAGTTGCACATAGAGTGGTCATCTCACCATGTATATGGCCCTTCTAACTAATGTTGTTTACAAGGCTATAATGGGGGCACGATCTAAGACATCATCACACTGCCCTTTTGGGCCTTGCCATTTTGCTGGCTTTCACTGGCAAAAGGGAAGCTGCACAGGGCACCTCGAGGCACCCTGCACACCTCCCTCTTCTCCTCATCACATGGTGGAGACAGGAAATAGTGCATGGACACCCTTTCCCTCCCCCCATCAGATGGCAGAAATTGTGGCAATGCACATTGCCCCACCACACTTTCTGCCATCACACAGTGATTTGGGGAGGAAAGCATGGGTGGCTCACTTCCACTTCACCTCCACTTTGGGAGGAAACTCAGCAGGGCCCGCTGTGTGTCATGTGATGGCGCACAGCAGGCTCCATCTAAGCTGTGAAATAAAGCAGCAAAATGGGGCATTTTTGCCTCATGTGAAGAGGTCCTTAGATGCCAGTGCCTTTAGTAATGGTGAGTAGTGGCTCAGCACTTTAACACATTCTAGTTGGCATCCTGTTAGTGGTATATGCAGGTATAACTCCACTTTATACCGGTGTATGTCTCCTTGTTCCTATTCTTCTCCAATTTCTTTTAGTCATTGCAGAGATTGGTACTCCTTTACAAACTCTGCAAAGACCAACTCCCAAAGAACAACCCCAACTTATTATTGAACCATTGCAGCCCCACTCCCAGCCATCTATGACTAGTGGAGTGGGGGGGGGGGAGTGGAGAAGTATTTGGCTATGATGAATGATTGTGACCTTTGGAGGACTCTGGTGAATTTAGTGGATGATTCTACATCTTAATATAGGCAATGCAGCCAAATGCTTCTCCAATTCACCTTCTATTTTCCACCAGTTATAGATTTATGAGGGACAGGGTGGATGTGGGGGTGTTGAATGGTCTGCTCTAGCATATGCAGAAGGAACCAGTATGATATGCTGTACTACAGTTCATCGAAACTGACATTTCAACAGAATTTGGTATGACTATTCAAACATTCTTGGGTTTATTCTCATATATCTGCAAAGCTGCATTGATATATTCTATCTATAGTACTCTTCTGGCAGTGCTTAGGGTTATGTTGTCTTTGTCTTTCAGTTTCTACAGCTGAGTTCAAAAGTCAAGAAATAATTTTAGATGCACTACATGGCTTAAGGGGTTTATTATTTAGCTCCCTTCAATTTAAAAGTCAATCATGGTTTTTGGTTTATATTTTTGGCTTTTTATATTTATCCTTTGTGAGTGCAAAGGCTTTTTAACAGTGTTTATCACAACCCAGAAGTACTAACTTCTACTAGGCAATAACATCATGGTGAATCAGAAGACATTTTTACATTGACATGAAATGTGGGCCTGATCCAGCATCCTGATCTGTTTTCACACTTTGAATTTATTTTACAGAAATTGACATAAGCTGATGAAAAAAGGGAAATGGGAAAAGAAGAGAAAAATTGGGACATTTTGAAAGTTTAAAAAAGTGATATTAATCAGAATCATTTCTGCCAAATCGGAACACTTACTACCTCATCACATGAGCCAATATGCTCATCATGCACTACTTTCAGCATGGAGTCCATTATACAATGCACAGGGACTTCTGATCAGACTCTGTGCCAAAAGAGGATGTGGCAACATGGGAATCTTTCCATGTTGCCTTACCAGCAATGGGGGGAAGCCAGGTGGCAACACTTCGCTCAATGGGATAAGAGATAAGGCTAGTCGTATGATGCGTGGCATGGAGCGATGAGTTCTCCACACACGCCAACTGGGAGTCCAATGTGTGGTTAATCCATGGGCCTTTGTGATGAGGGTCTTGGTGTGCAACAGCTATCATATCAACACTCTTCCATAAACTTGAGCTTTATGGAGCATCCAGACAATAGTTCTCCCATCAATAGTTCTCAAGTGCAATTCTTTCCAGCTTCTTCAGCATTTCCATTAGACCTCTATCTTGCTTCTCCGACTAATGTCCTTCTTACCCTGTCATTTCAGTTTGATAGACAACATTTGATATACAGTAATATGGTTGGGCAGTATTTTTCCATTTTGTAATAATGAATTGAATGGTACTTTAGGACATGTTGATAATTTTAGAGATTTTTTAAATAGCCCAGTCTCGATTGGTGCTTCTGCACAACTTTATCCTGGACTTCTTTTGATAGCCCCATGTTCTCCCTGAAGCAGTTCAGATATTTTATTTATTTATTCATTTCAGTTATTTGTAACCCGCCCTTCTCTCCCCCCGAAGGAGGACTTAGGGTGGCTGACAAAGGCAACAGTTCAATGCCACAAATACATTCCATAAAAACAATACATCAGAATTACATTAAAAACAGCTTAAAACCAATTAAATAACAATTAAAAACACACATCATCCAAGTTCCCTAAAGCCAGTCCACAGTCCATTTTCATAACCTTTCATCATTTTACTTGTCCATTCAGCTGCCCAATATCAAACCAAATGCCTGGTCCCAAAGCCACGTCTTTATCCTTTTTCTAAAGGAAAGGAGGGAAGAACTTGATCTAATTTCACTGGGGAGTGAGTTCCACGGGCGAGGGGCCACCACCAAGAAGGCCCTGTCCCTTGTCCCCACCAAACGTATTTGCGACGAAGGTGGGATCGAGAGCAGGGCCTCCCCAGAAGATCGTAAATTTCAAGGTGGGACATAAGGGGAGATACGTTCAGACAAGTACGTAAAGGACTTTAAAGGTCAAAACCAGCACTTTGAATTGTGCTTGAAATTGGATAGGCAGCCAGTGGAGCTGACACAACAGGGGAGAGGTATGCTCCCTGTATGTTGCTCCAGTTAGTAGCCTGGCTGCTGCCTGCTGGACTAACTGAAATTTCCGAACAGTCTTCAACCCACGTAGAGTATGCTGCAGTAATCTATTCGGAATGTAACAAGAGCATGGACCACTGTGGCCAGATCAGACTTACCAAGATACGGGTGTAGCTGGCGCACAAGCTTTAACTGTGCAAAAGCTCTCCCAGCCACCACTGAGACCTGGGGTTCCAGACTCAGCAATGAGTCCAGGATCACTCCTAGACTGCGAACCTGTGTTTTCAGGGGGAGTATGACCTCATCCAACACAGGCTGTAACCCTATACCCTGTTTGGCCTTTTGACTGTCCAGTAGGACCTCTGTCTTGTCTGGATTCAATTTCAATTTGCTAGCTCTCATCCAGTCCGACACAGCAACCAGGCACGGGTTCAAGGCCTGGACAGCCCCCTTGGCAACAGGTGGAAAGGAGTGACAGATTTGGACATCATCTGCGTAGAGATGACATCGCATTCTGAAACTCTGGATGATCTCCCCCAGCAGCTTCATGTAGATGTTAAACAACATCAGGGACAGTACTGAACCCTGTGGGACTCTACAAGACAAAGGTTGTGGAGTCGAACATGTGTCACCCAACAACACCTTCTGAGACCGTCCCTCAAGAAAGGACCGGAGCCACTGCAAGGCAGTACCTCCAAGCCCCATTTCTGCAAGGCGTCTTAGAAGGATACCATGGTCAACGGTATCGAAAGCTGCCGAGAGGTCCAGCAGAACCAACAAGGACACACTCCCCTTGTCTAGCTCCCAGCACAGATATGACCTTCAACAAACTCTAGGGCCTCCCAGAAAATAGTATATAACCTGAGGTCATGTGACACATGACTTTTAGAGGTAGTGGGTTACCAAGTTCTTAATTAGGCAAGTCACAGTAAACATAGTGAATATACAGGTTAAGTCTCACTTATCCAAAATGTTTGGGACCTGAAGTGTTCTGTATTTTGAAGTCCGGTGTTTGTTTATTGGATTTTGGAATACATCTGCATGCATAATATGACGTCTCAGAAAAGGAATCCAAGTCTAAACACAAAATTTATTTATGTTTCATCTATACATTATACGCATACCCTGAAGGTCATTTTTTGTGCAGGAAACAAATTTCGTGTACATTGAATTATCAAAAGGGTTTCACTATTTCAGCCACCCTTGTGAACAATTTTGAATGTTGGGGTAGTTTGGAATGCTGCATAAAAATATGTAGTATATATGCATGCAACTGTAATTGTTTTCAGAGATGTTTCTATCAAGTATTTACTCACATTTACCCTTGTTAGAAAATACTTGATATAACCAACAAGAGACCCCAGTGTAGCTAAATTGCCTCTCCCATAACCCATAAACTATCCTTTCAGGGGGAAAATGTATTGGTTCCCTGCAAACCTTTCAAACTCTGTGTTCATAAACTGCAGGAAATATTTTTTCATTAATTGTTGTAATTAAGATTTTGTAATTTCGATAAACTTTGTGGGTTCCACTGTCACAATGAGCCTAGAGCATTTTGCTTTTGGTAATTCTTTTTTAAATTTGTTATTGAAATATTATTTTTATGTTCTTGTGTGCTGACCTCTTCTTTGGATTTTTCTGCATCACTGCATGTCACTGGGTGGCGGGTGAAGGGATACAATGTCCTTCTCTTTTCAGGCTATACATTACTTCCCCCCATGTTCTCACTTTATATTCCAAAGCAAGGGGCAAACAAGTAAGAATGGATACAGTGATCAGTTGATACTATCTTCCATTTCCTCCATTAGCTTTGGGAAAAGATTGCTAACTTAAACAAGTATCTTTCTTTATAGATAGGCTTAATGCTTTCATTAAACATGTTTGTCCATGGTACTCTCTGTAATAAAAATTTCTTGGAATGAAATTTAATCGGTATGTACATTATATGGTACTTTCTATATGACACTGTTATATCCACAAACTTAAGCCAGTGGCTACATTTTCCTTCCAAATTGTGCTGTAATGATTTCAGTACCACTGACAATGGGAGACTATCTAATAAAATATTTTTATATTGCAGATCAGGAAAAGCTGGTTTATATTTAAGACCTGAAGTACAAATGCTCATATTACTGAAATCAGCAAACAATATCTAGATCTGAACTGTTCCCTGTAGGAAAGACTGCAACAAGATATTATAGCAATATTATTTCACTTTGGCTGAGCTTTATGTAAAATGTCAATGGTTATAGGGTTCCCATATTTCAGAATATAATTTATTAAATGTTATCTGACAGTCGGCTGTTAAATTTCAAAAGCTTTATCATTGCTGATCAACAGTACTATATATTTTTAAAGGACCACAACCTCTATAACTGTAACTCACTGATTTCACTAGATCATCTAAGACAGGGGTGAAGTTCTGTAGTTCTCCAGATGTTACTAGAGAGCAACTCCTTCCAGTTTTAGCCAACATAACCAATGATGTGGGAATGCTGGGAGCTGCAGCTCAACAGCATCTGAAGAGTTGCACAGTTCCCACCACAGAACTATGACTAATGACCTTATCACATGAGCTGTGAGAATTGCAGGCTGTATGGGGAACCTGTCACCCCATGCCCCACATCACCCTGCTTTCCCAATACTTAATCCCAGGGAGGGGGGATGTCCACTTCCCAGCTTCCCCTCATTGATCCCTATGGGAAGAATCCTGTGTTGTTGCCACCACGACATGCACCAGTTCATCTCCATTCTTGCAATGGAGCTCCATCAGAAGTAACTCTATGTCATAGGATAGGAGTCAGCAGGCTCTGTGACGCAAATAGAGAGGAACCAATGTATGCTGCCGAAATTACCCAGTATGATGAAGTCATATATCAGAACACAATCCATCATGTTATGAGTACAGCCTTAGTTTTTACATAATTCCTTGTTACTGATATCCTTTCTACACCAGGATTGCCTTCACGTGCATTCCATTTAGCTGGAAAGTACAAGCACTTTTCCATTTACATTACTTTTACATTTAAATTCACATTTCTCCGTATGTGTGTGTGTGTGGAGAGAGAGAGAGAGAGAGAGAGAGAGAGAGAGAGAGAGAGATGTGAAAGAACTTGTGTAGTGCAGTGGTTGGCTTGTTAGACTAAGGCTGGCTCTACACTGTAGAATGAATGCAGTTTGATACCACTTTAACTGCCATGGCTCAATGCTATGGAATCATGGGAGTTATAGTTTGGTGATGCACCAACATTCTTTGGAAGAAAAGGCAAAATACCTTGTATTTCAACTCTGATGATTTTATAGCATTGAGCCATGGCAGTTAAAAGTAGTGTGAAACTGTGTAGATGCATCCATAGTGCTTTTCCTTCTTTACAGCATGGTTTCTTCTCCAACTGGCACTGGGCCTTTTCTAAATTCACAGCTAGCTTCTACTTTTCCACAGGAGAGGTGGTACCCTTTTAAAATGCTCTTTATAATTTTACAGACTACTCTTAGATGCAACCCATCTGTATTCCTTGCATAAAAATATTTAAAAGCATTCTCTCGGCTGTTTTATGTTTTTCATTTTGTAGCTAAAATGCCTGCCAAGAACTATGCATTCTTTTTGACTGGATTGGATAGTTCTGACTTGCTACTTTTCCTACAAAGCCCTAGAAGACAAAACTTTCAAAATTCACCAGTGTTATAGTGTACTAGCAATAAAACTGGAATTTCTCATAAATTACATTGTGGTGTTTGCCTTGACTACACATTATATAGCAGTTGTCTTTCCCAAAACTTTTTTTAGCAGATAGTTGCCCTTTTCTGAATAGTAAAGGAAATAAATGATATATAAAGGAAACAAAGCCAAGAGAAAGAAACCAGCAGCCTGGAAAATATTTCAACTTTACATACTTGCAACAAATCAAAAGGCTCTCTAGAACAGTACATATTCACCACTGTAACTCAACATTAGACTTTTCCTTCACAGAGGCCAGGCCCGGATTACCCATAAGGCCACCCTAGGCCATGGCCTAGGGTGGCAGCCATGTGGGGGGGGGCAGCAGGTCCGGACTCCCCAAAAAAGTTTTTTTTAATTCAAAAAATTCAAAAAGAATTTTTAAAAAATCCCCAAAAAAGTGTGCATGCGCGCGGCGGCGGAAGCCCCATTCACGGCCCCCCCGCCCACTTTGCTTGGCTCCAAAGGCTCTGCCCCCAGCTCCGCCCCCGCCATGGCTCTTCCTCTTCCAGGAAGTCATCACTCTTCCTTATGTGGAAGTGGGGAGCCTCCTTTAAATGCCTTGGGTGCTTTGTCAATCAGATGGCATAAAGGGATACAATGTGTGTTGCCCCACAGCCTTTTCCTCCATCACACAAGCAATTAGGGAGGAAAGTGCAGGTAGCTCCATTGAAAACCCTAAATACACTTTCCTCCCTATAGTCATAGAGGAAGCACCTTTTGGCACTTCCAATCAACTTTGGGAGGAAAGTGGGCAGGGCTTAGTGTGATGGCACACAGCAGGCCCCATCCTTACCATGAAACAAAATGGCAAAACAGGGCAAAAATGCCCCATGTGAAAAGGTGGTAGGATTGTTTGAAAGGCTTAAAAGCAAAAACAAAAAAATGGGGGAACTTCTTCCTGATGTTATCCTACCATTCTTTCTTTTTTAATAAAAAAAATCTTTATATTGCTATAGTACAAAAATGCTAGTTCACTGATCCTCTGATCCACTACAAGTTGCAAATCCCTTATTTGAAATTCCAAAATCCAAAATACTCCAAAATCTGAAATTGTCCACGTGGGTGACATAGTGATGTCTTTTATTTCTGGTGGTTAAATTTTGGTACACAAATTTTGGTTCATACATAAATTATTACAAATATTGTCTGGCTCCAATACTGAATTATGGTTTGTTGGAAGACATATACTGAAATGTGTGCACCTTAAATATAAGCATATTCCACTGCACAAATTTCTAATATGGTTAGCTACAGAAGGATAGTGACCATGGCCCCTTGCTGAATGCAGAGGGGAGAGAGGTACTTGTAGGAAGGTTCCAAAGGCCCCTCCCCTCTTCCACCTGGCAAGAATGCCAGCCGGAATCAACTGGTCATTCACAGGGGGATTCAAGTGCTCCCCTCCAGCCATCCGGTTGGCTCCTTCTGTCTGGAGGTGCATGATTTCACTGCATGAATTTCTAATATGCTTAACTACATAAGGATAGTGACCATGACCCCTTGATTTCCCAAATGTTTCATTACTATCTTCCCTTGGATACATCCTCAACACTCATCTCAACTCTAAATATATCTTGGCTCTACATCAAATGATATGCAACCTTTACTTTTAAACTGATCCAGGGTTAATACATTCTGCATTACATGCTGATAGCACTGTTATTTAGCTCCTGAACTAAAGTGCTATTTCCAGAACAGTAGAACAAAAAAGTTGCTCTAATTTAACCCAGCATTTTTTCATTTAAGTATGCCTATGTGTATGTGGAAAACTGCATTTTGGAATAGAAGTTCAGAGTTTGCAACTACTTATTTGCACATACAAAATAATGAATAGCATATGTTTCTTTCGAATGTCAGCAAGGAAAAAATCACAGAACTAGCACCAGAACACAATGTACTAATCTAATGCTGAATGATATTTCTAGTCAATATATTTAACCAGTCTCTTGGGCATTGTGGGTCACTCTTTAGTTCAACTTCTTTTGGGAAACCAAGTTGATCCTAAAGTGTTGCAATTCTCACCAGACAAGCTGTTATAAAACCACTGTTGAAAAAACCATCACTGGACCCCACTCAATTAGTCAACTTTCAATCAGTTTCCAATCTTCCCTAATTGAGCAAAGTCATGGAACGTGTGGTGGCCTCGCAACTCCAGGGGTTCTTGGTAGACACTGATTATCTAGATCCGGCACAGTCTGGCTTTAGGCTGAGACATGGCACTGAAACAGCCTTGGTCGCCCTAGTAAATGATCTATGCTGGGAGCTAGTCAGGGGGAGTGTGTCCCTGTTGGTTCTGCTGGACCTCTCAGTGGCCTTTGATACTGTTGACCATGGTATCCTTCTGGGATGCCTCTCAGAAATGGGGATTGGGAGTACTAATCTGCAGTGGCTCCAATCCTTTCTGGAGGGTCCGTCCCAGAAGATGTTACTGGGTGACACCTGTTCGACTCCACAACCGTTATCTTGTGGAGTCCCTCAGGGTTCAGTACTGTCCCTGATGTTATATAACATTCACATGAAGCCACTGGGGGAGATCATCCAGAGTTTCAGAGTAAGGTGTTATCTATACGCAGATGATGTCCAAATCTGTCCCTCCTTCCCACCTGTTACAAAGGAGGCTGTTCAGACCTTGAACCGGTGCTTGGCTGCTGTGTCGGACTGGATGAGGGCTAACAAATTGAAATTGAATCCAGACAAGACAAAGGTCCTCCTGGTCAGTCGAAAGGCTGAACAGGGCATAGGGTTACAGCCTGTGTTGAATGGGGTTACACTCCCCCTGAAGACGCAGGTTTGCAGCTTGGGAGTGATCCTGGATTCATCGCTGAGCCTGGAACCCCAGGTCTCAGCGGTGGCCAGGAGAGCTTTTGCACAGTTAAAGCTTGTGCGCCAGCTGCACCCATACCTTGGGAAGTCTGATCTGGCCACAGTGGTCCATGCTCTGGTTACATCCCGAATACATTACTGCAACTCACTCTACGTAGGGTTGCCTTTGAAGACTGTTCAGAAACTTCAGCTAGTCCAATGGGCGGCAGCCAGATTGCTCACTGGAACATCAAACAGGGAGCATATCACCCCCTGTTACGTCAACTCCATTGGCTGCCGGCCCATTTCCGAGCATAATTCAAAGTGCTGGTCTTGGCCTACAAAGCCCTATACAACTCAGACCCAACTTACTTGTCAGAATATCCCTTTACGTTCCACCTCATAGTCTAATATCTGCCGAGGAGGCCCTGCTCTTGGTCCCACCAGCTTTGCAATCACGGCTGGTGGGGACGAGGGACAGAGCCTTCTCGGTAGTGACCCCCCTGCCTGTGGAATTCACTCCCCAGTGAAATCAGATCGGCATGGATACTTATTGAATTATTTATTGTTGACTACTAGATGTATTTGTCATTATTCGTTGTTGTTGTACATGTTTCATTATTATTTGTCAAATCATTCAAAGTGTTTTTTGATATTTAGCATCTTGCATTGGAATATAATCCCGATTTTATAGATGGATAATCCGGGTTATATTAAACTTTGTATAATTGATTACTTATTAGTTTCAACATATAGAATACATTTATACAAACATTAGGACAGCCTTGGTATTCTTTATTCGTGTATATTGTCATTTAAACAGTACCCTGTTTTGTTTGTGTAATGGATATAACAGCACCTGAACATTGAATCAGACCATATGATTGTTGTAATGGAAAAGGCTTTATGATTGTTTAACTAATGTTGTTTATCTATTATATTGTATGTTTTTATCTGGTTATTATAATTGTAATTTATTGTGGCATCGAATTGTTGCCATTGTTAGCCGCTCTGAGTTCCCCTGCAGGGGTGAGAAGAGTGGGGTAAAAATGTTGTAAATAAATAATAAATAAATCATTATCTACCAGAATTGCCTACAGTCATAGGCCTCATCTATACTGGCCATTTAATGCAGTTCAAAGCTGCAGGCCAGACAAAAGAAGTGCACAAAAAAGCAATTAACACGCATCAGTGCTCTGTGGTTTATGTAATCACCATCTGGACCTCAAATTTAGTTACAGTATTTCCTATGTCAATATCTGCACAGTGAAACCACTTCAGTCAATACCAGTTTAAATGGTCAGTGTAGATGTACTCATAATGGCTGGGGAGGAGGTGAGTTGTCGACCAATGCAATTGCAAGACAGCAGTTTGTGGCAGACCCTTCTATGGTAATGAAGATGCATCTTTAAAGACTCCCCCAGACAGAGTGAGGTGAAAGCGTGGGAGAGCAAAAGAAAACAACTTAGCCCTTTCCCTCCTGTCTTTCCCCATCTTGAGGAATGGTCCTTACCCATCTTTCACCTCCCTTTCTCTTGTTTTGAAACATTTTGGAGCTGGGTAACATTCAACTTCTGAAGATGGACTTCAGGCTTAGTTTCTATGCACTGTTGAAACCGAGCCCCAAGAATTCCACCAGAAATACCCTCGCATCCTGTGATGGCCTTCTTAGGGCATCTGTGGGGCTTCATTTCCTAAGTGCATGAAAACGGAGCCCAAAGCCTGTTGGATGAAGTCCTAAGAATAGGAAGTATATCCCACACTGTAGCACATAAAATATGTCTTTCCAACTATTTTATTTAGTCACATGTGGGAACATGCAAAGTATTTGTCAGAAGCAACAGCACTGCCTAACACACTGGGTTGTGGGCTTCAGGCCAGAAGAAACTACTTAGTTCAGTGTACTTATTTTAATAGGACACGTTCAGATTGAGGAAATGCTCTGAAAGTCTCAGATTTTGTCCTTCTCCTTTCCATTTTTTTTAAAGATCCATACATGTTTTGTTTATGTGAAAAAAATATTTTAGCTTCCAGTAAGATAATTTTAATATCAGCTTTCATATATGTCCATTTATGTTAACAGGGAATATTAATAAACAGGGACAAAATCTGGAACTTTTCTATACTTAATTTATTCTGAATTAAGGAGGTAATCTACAAATGTGGACATCATTTGAAACAAGTTGCTTTCTGGGCTAATGAAAGCCTTTTCCTTTGCATGTTGATAAACAGCATGATACCCCAGGTATTATCCATGAAGTAACACATTTTAAATGAAATTATTTAGAGCTGGTAAGCGCTTACCTCTTTTGAACAGGATGACTGAAGGATTATCCCTCAGGTGATTTTGGGTGTATGTTGTTTGTTTGTTTCTTTGCTTTACTTAAGAGCAAGAATGTCACACTGATCAAAGCAGAACTGGGCTCCATTTGCTGCTGACTGTTTTACTCCTGAAGTAATATTCTAACCAGTATAGGAAGTGACATTGTTTGGACATGCAGTAGAAACTGTTGCTTTGTTTTTAATTTCAAGATATGTTTGGTTGTTGTAGATTTTTCGGGTTGTATGTTCTAGAAGCATTCTCTCCTGACGTTTTGCCTGCATCTGTGGCAGGCATCCTCAGAGGTTGGGAGGTTGCCACAGATGCAGGTGAAAGATTAAGAGAGAATGCTTCTGGAACATGGCCATACAATCCAAAAAACCTAAAACAACCCAGTGATTCTGGCTATGAAAGCCTTCAACAGGATATGTTACTTTAAGGATTTTCTGGACAAAACCAGTATTAATCAATCAATCATTCAATCAATCTGCTCCCAATATCCACAGATTCAACCATCTCTCCAGAATCCTTCAAAAAGCAAACTTTAATGTTCAATGCCATGTTCTAGAAGCATTCTCTCCTGACGATTCGCCTGCATCTGTGGCAAGCATCCTCAGAGGTTGTGAGGTCACAACCTCTGAGGATACATGCCACAGATGTGGGTGAAACTTCAGGAAACAATGTTTCTAGAACATGGCCACACAGCCCGAAAAGCCTACAACAACCCAAACTTTAATGATGCCTTTTTATATAAGGGACATACTTTTATTATGCCATTGAATTGCATGAAATTTGAATATTGTGGATACTAAAATTTCTGGAACCAAACCTCAACAGATACCATGGTCTCACTGTAAATAAAAACTTTATGGACCTAACCGTAATATTGGATTCAAGATGCATTCTGTATTAAAATATTCTGCAAGCATATCACCCCACTTGGAAACCAGTTCACTAAAAGTTGTCAAAATCAAACATTTTCGTATTTTAAGACCTTCTTGGCGCTAAACTAGAATAGCACTCACAGCTTTTCCTTTCTTATTTGAAAATATTCTCACAGTTATTCTAACACCAATTAAAAGAGCCAGAGAAGATGTGTATTGGGGAGGGGAATGGAAAGAAATATCTCAAAATGAACTAGTAAACAAGCACAAGGAAGAGAAAGTTTTGCATGCTTCAGATATTAACCGCAAAGTCATGTAAGCTGCAAGGAATGAAAATGAGAGCTGACAGTTTTCAGTGCTAGATTGATTAGGAAATGTTTGGCACATATCCAAGGTCCATGAATGGCATGGGAAATGATGTTGCAAAGGAAAGAACCCCACACTGTGTTATGGAGGAATACAGCAGGAAAATAACGGGCTGTGGGGATGCTGGAGAGCTGCCATAAACCCAGCACGGCAAAGATGAATACCACACGGCACTGTGTGTGGGGGCTCAAATGATTACCTGGAAACCCCTTGCATGGCTTGATTGCAGCAATTTATTTACAGATTTAGTTTCATGACTTGTATACCTCCTTGTTTTAAATGCCCTAATTCCCATTTTCCATTGTATTGCCACTATTCAAAAGACATCCACAATTGTTTTGACAAAATAGTTAGTAAATGGTTAAAAAATATGTTTATGGAAAATGCTGGAAATTATAACCCAAAAACAATGTATGGACACAACAAGCACATATTTCTCAAAGAAGCAAAGATTCTACTGCTCTAGTTTTTCCATGTATGCAGTTTGACAGCTAAATTGTAGGTGTTGATTGAAAACAAGTGGGAAAAAAGTGGAAACCAGGACCTATAACAACGATAGAAAAAATCTGCTGGTTGTACTGTCTCTCACATTTGGAAACTTTCAGTCATTTCTATTCCAAATATGAGAAAATTTGCTAATAAAGGACCTCATCACACTTACCTTGGGGACCGTCCAGCAATGGATGGGCATGATGCCCATCATGCGACATTGCTGGACTTTCTGTTAAAGTCCCACCCACAACTGGAGTGGAAGCATCGTAGGACACTTCTCTCCTAACACAGGAAGACTCCAATGGAGCCAGCACACCTCAGAGACACTTCAGCGATGCTTCCACCATGTCCCCCACAGAGACCGGGAAAACAGCATCAAGAAGGGGGGGTTCAAATATGTATTTGTGGTATTATATGAATTACTAGTAATCCTCCAAATATTTGTGATGTTGTTTCTTTAGATTGTCATATCTGATACAATTTATTCAAAAACACATTCTGTAGCAAAAATCTAAAGCAGTTTAGGAGTGGAAAATTGCACCTCCCTTCTGTTTTTATGAGCAAAATTCTGGTCTAAGGAATACACAGATTCTCTTAGCAGAATGAGAAACAGGAACGGTATTTTAAAGAAAAGCATCCACCTGGAAAAAAATACAGCTGTGTCCCTTGTTGACTTACATTTGAGTACTGCATTATTTTTCATCCTGTATTCCCAGACATACATATTGGAAAATGAAAGCTTGTAGAAGTTACTTTTTGGATAACAGTTCTCAGAATCATAACTGGGAAATTCTAGAAATTCTAGCACAAAACTGTAAGCTCTTCAAGCTTTTGGTAAAAGGTGACATTTAGATGTGGAAAAGATTTCTTAATATCTCCCTGGAATGTACATGTCAAAAATCTAAAATCTGAAAGCTAGTAGGAGTTGTAAATAAACACTTATAACACAATAAGCAAATTAAAGTTACACTAACAATTGGCTGGTTTGTTTTCTGGCATTATCCTAAGGGCTTCTTGACTTAAGGAGGAACAAGTAATGAAAAGTGACAAGCAGCTGGAAATGAAGAGACGTCCATTGCAGTCTTTTCCATTTAGTCACATTTTGCGCATTAACTTAAATGTTCAACGAATCTGTTGGTCTGCCAATTTTTCCCAGGAATATTAACTGTGTATGGGCTTAATCAAACTGTCGTGAAGTATTGTGAATTTCAGGATTTTTTCCATTATTTGTACATGCATGTTCACAGATTTGTGTCAAATTCTCCTTGAAATACGCCAAGTTTCCCTCTCTCCTCTGTGTCCTTCCCCCTCCAACTGATTGTGTCATATCAAGTGTAATGTAATGTTTTGGAAACGAACTTTCACTGATTTATATTTAGTCTTTTTTTATTCAAGAGTATTGTCAAAGTGTTTAAAGTGATTTAGCAATACTATATTGGTCAAGCATCATGACCATTTTGTTAGAGTGGGAGCATTCCTCCTTTTACCTCACTTAATCTTTCTTGAATCTTTGTGCAGAACAAAAAACAGTGTTTACTTAGAAGTCATCTTTACTGGGCCCAAGATAGTACAATCCCATGGTAAGCAACCATTACATTTTCTTTCAGAAAACACTAAGCTAATTTAAATACGCCTGTGGAGTAGGAATACAATCTTTGGTCATTCGTAATGGGCGCTCCCAAGAAATACATTAAAGTTAAAATTGGTTCCTGTAGAAATATAACCTGTTATTTTCTAAGATTTTTTTTCCCATCTGAAGCTATGTTACCGAACACGGCTACCCCCACTCCTAATAAAAGAGAGACAAAGTTTGACAATGAATGGTAGTTATCATTTCCCAAAGACATGGGGCTGGGATGAATTGCAGCAGCCCCTGTCCACAACAGGAGACCTTTCTCCACCCTTCCCAGACCAGCAGAAAACCCCAACCTCATGAAGCCCCTTTTCCGCTTCATGTAGACACTTTTTGGCTCAGTTCTTTAAACTAAGCTGGCCCAGATCAGTGCATATGCAGAGAGGACCACTGTTCACTGGGATATGCCAGGGCCAAGTGTGGGTCTCATGGAGCTGAGCCCACCTGAGGGTCCCCACCATTGACCCCCAAGTTCCCCAGATGGTTGTCCAGTCCTGATGCTGCAATGGCCAAAGGAAGCTTTCCTTTGCACTAGTGATTGTCTAAAAGGGAGCCTGGCCCCAGTAGAGGTCCCTCCAGGGAGATACAACCACCATTATAGCAAACTGACACATAATTCTACACTATATCTCCATTACTGGGACTTCACCAACACTTTTCTTTCTAGCCCTATACTATGTATCTTTTATTTTCTCCTCCGCACCTCCGCATCACTGCAGATCTTATAATAAAAGCAAATAAATGGGAATAACCTTTCTTATCTTTATGCAGTCAAGACAGACTCCCATTTCTCCCTTATTTCTATCTATGGACTTATGATGAAACCTCCATTGGTTCCTATCCCTATTTCTCTATTTTATTTATTTATTTTATTACTTCATTTTTATATTATGAAATGCATTAAATGTAAGGCAAACTAAGATGAACTCTTTTCAATTTTTCAAGCTATCTCAAACTTTTCCAGGCATTCTCCTCCATCTCCATATGGATAATAATCTGTTTAAAAAGCAGTATTTCCTGATACCTAGCAGGAGGCCAGCCTTAGCCGCCCAAAGCTTCCCTTTTGGGGACCAAGCAGCCTATTGGACAAAAGAACCAGGAATGAACTTTGATGACACGCTTATCTTCAATAGACATTTTTATTTTATTTATTTATTTATTTACTCGAACTTCTATAACCGCCACTCCCCGTAGGCTCGGAGCGGTTCAACAAGTTGAATAACATAACAATAGGGGACAAACAAGACAGTACAACATTCAGAGGGGGGCAGGGGAAGAAGGGAGCAGAGACAAGGCTCGGGATGTGGCGAGAGTGTTCTGGAGCATAAGCTGAGGTCACCAAACCATCAAAGGATGGAAGCCTGGGGGGTCCTAAAGAGAACTCCCGCAGCTGGCCACAGGAAAAAAGTGTGGGCCGGCTTCCTCCATCCCGTAGTCTGGTAAAAGGAGCCAGACATATTAAAGAAGTGTCGTTCGTCGGCCTCGGGTGTGTCCGGTGAGGGTCACTACACTCAAAACCTGAGCGCCAAAAGGTTCTAGAGCGAAAAAATCGCCTGGACCTTTTCTTTTGGACCTTTTCTTTGTCTTTCCAGCAAGGGAAAATGTCTTGAGACTCAACATACATTGTCCCCACATCACGGGCCCGATACCTGAACAATCCTATAATTTGCCTAGGCAGACTCTCATTGTTTCTATATTTCATTGCCAAACACCTAGGGGTTGGCTCAGACCCCTGGAGACCTCTCTGCCCCAGGAATCATCTCCATTGGATTGATTGGAGGCCCCAGGGCTTCCCTGCCCACCACCTCTTCTTCCAATTAGTGCGCGCACCAGCTAAGACCCGCCTTTTGACCAATCAGTGGTCTGGAAAATGCTGGCTGGGTTTTTAGCACTGGCCAACCATGGGAATGGGCGGGAAATTTGAATCATATTAATGTGAGTGCATGGAAACCCTTGTGTATAAAAATGCCTGTTTTTTCCTTGTGCTTCAGGCTTGAACACTTTGAGCACCTGTTGCCATACAAGTGTCCAATCTGCATATTGAAGAAAGCTTCTGTTGTTAGCCTTCATGCTGGTGAGATGCCGATTTTTGTCTCAGAACATTCACAGTTAGCAGAACTTGCCATGCTTTTCCTTGGTTTCTGCAAGCCCTTGAAAAACTTCATTTTTTTTTACTTCAGCTGCACTGTGGCAGCTTTCCTGGGGTAGTTATTCCTTAGAAGCAACTGTTTCTTGAGGTGGCTTATTCCTTCCTTCATTTGCTGGATAACTTGTCACTGATGTAACTGGATTGATTACCCTACAATTCTTTGTCTTACAACTGTCTGGCTCTTGGGTCACTTGCTGATTGTAGTGCAGGGCACTATTTCTGGCTTTATCCAAGATTCTGTTGGTCGGTAAGAAGTTGTTTATAAGTACACTATCCTGCATAATATCAGAATACCAAAAACATGTAGCAAGATCCAAGGTCCATCCCACCCCTTGGAGAAGGGCAAGAAATTGAGTCTTTTGTTGTATAATTTCTGGTAACAGTGATGCAAATTCTGGAGAAAACCCATGTTAACACTAAGCCTTCTGAATTTGTGGCCTCAGGTATCTGCTTCACTTTGACTTGATTATTTACCTGAGTAATTCTGGCAAAATGTTTAGCTACAAGAATGTTATAACAAAATGTGCCAATACTACCTGATACGGGTAATAAATGACATTAATATGCATACTTACTCTAAGTACAGTACTGAAGCAGATATATTTACAGAATTTAAATACAGTACCAAATGCATGTTAGTAAATACTGAAAGGATATTTTTTAAATGTTTAAGGCTCGTATGTGGACTTTTAATGAATGTTAATATGTTTTTAACACTGTGAATGTTTCACTTGTTTCTGAATAACTTTTATATTCATATTGCTGTTGAATGTCTTGCAAAGTTTTAATCTGTGTTGTTTTAAATATGCTGTTGGCAGCTTTCAGCTTCATTGTTGAGAAAAAGCAGGATATAAATGAATAGAATAATTAGAATAATACTAAAATAGTGAAAATATTGAGGGCATATCTGAAGGAAGACAGAACAGAGATGGCTGGAACAACCTGATCGTCCTCAGCAATAAACACCAACTTGCCAAGTTTTTGTAAGCAGTTGTTTCCTTTAAAACCACAAATAGTATGTGTTATATTGAGACATTAATACTACCCAGACTAAATTCTAGACAAATTTTTCTCTGAGGATTTGAACAGAGGAGAATTGAATATTTTCTCACAATGTCTAACTGGCCAACAAAGCAAGCTCACTAGAACGAGTTTTAACTATCTTGAGATATAGCCTAAACTAGGTTAACTACATCTGTAAACATTGTATGGGAAATAGCTGTGACTTTTATGTGACAGGAAAATGTTTCACTGCTATTGTTTAATGCAGCTTTTTATTTTTATAAGAAATAAAGCTTTTTTACATCGGGTAGAATTAAATTTAAAGCATATCACTTTTCTCTATTTTTCTACAGGTAGTAAACATATGTTAACCAATTTACACATTTTTTCATTTAAACAATACAAAAATAAATTGGTTCATTCTGAAGAGGTAACAAATGTTTCTTGTCAGCTTTTTAAATATATTGCACAAACTAACATCATGTCTCTCAGAAAATTAGTTACAGCAGATGATATTGAAGCGGAAGTAATAAGAGACTTTAGCGACTGTGGCATATGCCTCTGTGGAACATTTTGCACTACATGTTTGGGCTGCCAAGTTGCTGCAGTTATGGATGAATGCTGCCTCTGTGGTCCAACCATGGCCATGAGGTCTTTTTACCAAACGAAATACAGTATCCATGGATCTCTTTTGGGCAACTTCTGTGATATCTTGTGGTACTCGCACTGTTCACTTTGCCAGCTGAAGAGGGACATCAACAAAAGTCGGGATATGGGGCGTTTCTAAGAAAAGCTGTTAAGGAAAACAGTATTCCAAAATTTAATGGAGCTTTTAAAAACACCCAGATCAGTAATCTATGTTTACATGAATCATTATTTGAAGGCATTTTAAAATCTTGGCAGAGCTTCAAAAAGTTACTTTTTTGGATTAGAATCCCACAATTTCTCCACCAGCATGGGAATTCTGGTATTCCAGAAAATAACTTTTCTAGGTTTTGGATTGTGGTGTGAATAGAAAGAACTTGCAGGAATAACATCATTGGTAATGCCTAAGAATTTATTATGACTCCGTAATTCTATTCTTCAAAAGTAAAGATATTTTGCATGCCAAAAATCGGAACCATATTTATTCTATTTATTCCATGAAGGGGATTTTAGTGCCAATTTCACATGCTATCCTTGGAGTTCTAAGGTCATAAGCCATATCAACCTTGTAAATTTTTGTAATTCAGCACTTATCCAATTTGCAATGATATTGGTTTAGATTTTTAAAATATCTGTATCCACAATGAATGTGTAACTTATAGGACAATTGATAAAATCCTGCATTTTATTTTCTTTTTTTTTATTTAATATATTTATTGGAGTTTATCTTGAACAGGAAAAGTGAAGGAACAATTTTCAGTATAGGACAGTAGGAACAAAGGGGGGACAGAGAGGGGACTGGGGGTTTGGTTCGGGGTAGTGGGGTGAGAGAGGGGGGGGCAGACTGAGGGAGGGTGGGGGTGAAACCGGGGTGGAGGGGAGCGGGGGGCAATATTTGTAGGCTTCCAGCGCTACTATATAGTCTCATTTGCGCAGTCTTTGTGAAGGAAAGAGAGGTGGGGGCGGGGGGGGGTTGAACCTCTTCAGCAGTAGCTATAAAGGGGGCCAATTGCCCTCTTTGGTGGCATAGCCCAGCCTATCTTTATTAGTCTCTTTCCGTTCAGTCGAGAATCTTGAAAACGGAGGGCCAATGCCTCTGGTTCCAAGTGGAGTTTGTTGCCCTTTGGGAGGTTTCATGTCTTTTAGGGGGTCGAGTCCCCCCGGGTCTTCATGTATGTCAGGAATGGTGACCAGTCCGTCTTTTTTATAGTTCCACCTGTCGCCTCACTCATATAGTAAGAGAGCCTGTCCATACTCATGACGTCCCATACTTTGGCCTCCCAATCCTCGAGGCATGGTGCGTTTTTGGCCTTCCAGCTCCTCGCGTAAACCATCCTTGCTGCTGTAGTCAGGTATATAAACAGGCGTTCCAAATTCTCTTCCCTCATTTCCTCTTCTGACAACAGTCCCAGCAGGTAGCTTTCCGGTTTCCTTTCAAGTGTGACTCCAAGAGCTTTCTGGATGCTATTGTGGATGTTTTTCCAATAAGCTCTGGCTTCTGTGCAGGTCCACCACATATGGAAGAACGTTCCGGGATGTCTCCCACACTTCCAGCAAGTCGATTTTGCCTCTTTGTACATCACCCCCAGCTTCTGTGGTGTCATATACCACCGGTAAAACAGCTTATACCAGTTTTCTGTTAGATCTGTGGCATAGGTGATCTTCAGCTGTTTCCTCCAGATCTTTTCCCATTCATACAGGCTGATGGGGCGTCCTATATTCTGTGCCCACTTGACCATACAGGCTTTTACCGTTTCTGTCTCTGTGGCCCATTCCAGCAACTTTTGGTAGGCTCTCGTGACCAATTTACGGTCCTTTCGTAGGAAGACCTTCCAGAAGGCCTCCTTTTCCTCAAACCCGGTCTGTTCATCCTTTTTGAACCAGGACCTGACGTGTAGGTCTTGTAGCCATGTGAGCCTTTCATATCGACTTTGCAATTGGTCTAGCGATTTAAGACTTCTCCTCCCGCCATCTTGGTGGTAAGCTCGTCATAGCTTGGCCATGCCTTCCATCCCAGGGTCCATTTTTGATGTGCTTCCATGGGAGAAACCCAAAGGGGGGTCTTCACAAAGAACCTCTCCTTGTATCTCTCCCATATCTGTAGTAGCGCTGCCCTCAGGGGGTGTTTCATGAATGTGGGGTCCGATCTTGTGCTCCCATACCACAGGTAGCCGTGCCAGCCCATTTTAAGATCAAATCCTTCTAGTGCCAAGATGTCCTCTCTTGTTAGCGCGATCCAATCTTTCACAAAGATCAGCCCACACGCGTCGTGGTACAGCTTCAGGTCCGGGAGCCCTAGGCCCCCCCTTTCCTTTTTGTCTATCAAGACCGTGTACTTGATCCTGGCTTTCTTGGAGTCCCACAGGAAGCGGAGGATGTCTTTTTTCCAGGCCGCAAAGACAGCACTTGACCTGAGGACAGGGATGTTTTGGAACAAGTATAGCAGCCGAGGGAGGATGTTCATCTTAACAGCTGCTATCTTGCCCATAAGGGAGAGGTTGGCGCTTCTCCAATTCCCTAGGTCGAACTGAATTTTTTTCCAGAGCGCCTCATAATTATTTTTGATTAGTAGGCTGTTCTGGGCGGCTATCTGGATACCCAGGTACTTGAGTGTCTTGGAGATTTGCATGCCTGACATGGAACCCAGCGTTTCCTGCCGGCTCTTAGCTATGTTTTTCGTTAAGATTTTTGTCTTTCCCCTGTTTATTTTTAGTCCCGCTAATGCGCCAAATCTTTCAATCTCCTCCAGCCACAGATGTATGGATTCCAAAGGCCTTTCGACGAAACAGATTATATCATCTGCGAATGCCTTCACCTTGTATTGATGCCTTCCAACTTTCGGGCCTCGAAGCTGGGCGTTAGATCTTATGGCTCTCAGCAATATCTCTGTGGCAAGCACGAAGATCAGGGGCGAAAGAGGGCATCCCTGCCTAGTCCCTTTCTGTATGTTAATTCCTTCTGTCGGCTGCCCGTTGACCCAGATCTTCGCCGATTGCTCCTGATATATCGCCCCGATGGCATTCTGAAATTTGGAGCCAAAGTCCATCTTTTCCATGAGCTGCCGGAAGAAGTCCCACCGCAGGTTGTCGAATGCTTTCTCTGCGTCCAGTGCGAGGAAGGCGACTTCTTCTCGCGGGCGTGCGTCATAATATTCCAGCAGGTTGATGACAGTCCTGACATTTTCTTTGCCCTGTCTGCCCGGCAGGAAACCCGTCTGGTCTGGAGCTATCCAGTCCCCCAACCAAACCTTCAGCCTCGACGCCAGGATGGAGGCCAGAATTTTATAGTCAATGTTCAATAGGGAGATGGGCCTATAATTGGACACGTTGGTCTCATCTGTGCCTTCTTTGTGAATAATGACTATATTGGCCTCCCTCCATGTGTCAGGAGATGTGCCCTCCGAGAGTACCCTGTTGTAGAGTTTTTTCAAGAAGCTGGTAATCTCGCGCTTCATGGTTTTATAGAACCGGGCTGTCAGGCCGTCTGGTCCTGGGGCTTTGCTCGAGTCTAACTTCTTTATGGCTGTTTCTATTTCTCTCTCCGAGATGTCTCTATTAAGGATATCCCTGTAGTACCCTGGAATCTTGTCTAGATTCTGGTCCTCTAGGTACTTCCGTATGTCCTCCTTGTTTTCGGGCTCTGCCCCATATAGTTTGGCATAGAATCGATGGAACTCCTTTTTGATTGCTTCTTCTGCCGTGACCATTTCATCTCCCGCTTTGACTCTGGTTATGTATCCAGCCTGTTTCTTGCGCTTGATCTTTCTCGCTAACCATCTGCCCGGTTTATTGGCGTTCTGGAAGGCTTTTTGTTTTATAAATTTCAGTTCTTTGGCGATTTGATCAAGCTCCAGGAGTTGTTTTTGTTTCTTCAACTCCGCTAGCCTTTTGGTTGTATCTCGGTTGTCCGGATGATCCTTCAGGTTCTGTTCTTCAGTCACTATTTTGGTTGTAAGTTCCGTTAGAGCTCTCCTTCTCTCCCGGTTCAGTATCGCGTTATGCTGGATAAAGTGACCTCTGAGAACCGCCTTGCAGGCATCCCAAACTGTTTCGGGGCTGGTTTCTAGGTCATCGTTAAGCCGAAAATAGTCCCTGGTGATCTCCCTATATTTTAGGATGTCTTCCTCCTTCTTCAGGAGATTATCGTTAAGTCTCCAGCGCCTTGCGGGGGATCTGTGGTTGAAACTCCACTCGATCGGACAATGGTCTGATGCGTCCCTCGGCAGGATCTTTATTTGAGTTATTTTCGAGGTCAGCGAGTTTGACGCCCAGACCATGTCAATCCTGGACCAGCTCCTATGCCTGTTGGAGTAGTAAGTGAAGTCTCTCTCCTCTTGATTGTGTAGACGCCATACATCTGTCAGGGAGAGGTCCGCCTTGAGGCGCAGGAAAGTTCTTGGGAGCATGCCGGAGGTATCCATCTCTGGTTTTTTCCGTTGGGGGACGCTCTGGGTTTTATCCATCCGAGGTTCTAGGACCCCGTTAAAGTCTCCTAGTAACACCAGGCTATCATACTCCTGGCCTTCTATCAGGCTTAAAAGGGTCTGGGTGAATATGGTCTTGGGCCCATTCGGCGCGTATATATTGCAGAGTAGAAGCGTCACTGTGCCTAGCTCTATTTTTACTCCGACTATCCTCCCTTCTGCATCCGTAAATGCTAGCTTGGCCGATAGCTTCTCACTCGTGTAGATTGCCACTCCCCTCTTCTTTTCTGCCGCCAGCGAGCAGAAGAGATTTCCTATACCTTTGCTCTCCAGATATGCTGCATGGGTCTTCTTTACATGGACTTCTTGTAACGCCACAATATCGTACTTTTTCTTCCGTAATTGGTTGAACACTCTTTTTCTCTTCGAGGTCGAGTTCATTCCATTTACGTTATTCGAGTAGCACGATATCGGTACATGGAAGTCAAGCATCAGGCATCTCTTCTGTGTGGCTCAGGGCGTCAGCGTTGTGTCCCGTGTTCCTGGTCGTGGCGGTCTTATCCATGGCTTGTGGGTCGTTGTTGTGACATGTAGGTTCTTTCAGTGGGGAGGAGAAGCGTCGCCGTTTCGGTTGGTCGGTCTGGCCTTCGCGTGGGGGCGTCCTCTGCAACGGTTCTTTTTGCAGTTTTTTATAGAACTCCTGGGCCTTGTCCACCGAGGTCAACCAATGTTTTTGGTCCTGATAGGTGACCATCACTCCTTCACTTCTCTCCCAGCGGAATCTAATTTTTCTGTTTTTTAGCTCCTCTGTGAGGAACCTGTAATTTTTTCGTTTTAGAATTGCCGCTGGGGTGAATTCCTTGAGGATGATCACCTGGGCCCCCTTGTGCGTGGCCTGCCTCTCCTTCTTCCTTAAAAGCACCGCGTCTCTGGTCCTCTTTTTCGTGAAGTGGACCACCACGTCCCGGGCCACATTGTGCTGCCTCGCATATGCTGAGGGGACTCTATACGCCCGTTCAATCTCCAATTGTGCTTCCCCTTCATTTGTGTCTAGGAGGGAGGCTGTCAACTTGCCCACGACTTGTATGAGATTTTCTTGAGGATCTTCCTGCAAATTTCGAAGCCGGAGCCTAGTTTCCAGTGTAGCCTGTTCCATCCTTTCTTGCACCTGCTCCAGCTTCATATTTTTCCCCTCCAGACTGTCCATGCGTTTCTGCATTTTACCCTGCACCGCCGTTATTTCGTCCTTGTCCAGCCTGATGTTCTTGATCTCCTCCCTCATCGTCGCCAGTTCTTTGGACAGATCCTTCTTTATGTCCTGGAGCTGTTCCTGGACTGATCTGTTTTGCATCTCCTGCCTCGCCGCCGCTTGCTCGACCTTCCTCTGGGTCTGTTCCTGTTGTTCCGATATTCTTTGCAGTTCTTTTAGTATTTCCTTCAGTGTTGGGTCCTCCCCAGTGGCTTGCCTCTTCTGGGCCCCCTTTTGGTCCTTGGCTGTCTTTAGGGTGGTCATGATTCCTATTTCTCTATTGCTGCTGCTCTAGTTGGGGGGTGAACGCAGCCGACTCAGCACCCTGGTCTTGCTGGTGGAGTATGCTTTCTGGCTTGCTGCTGCTTGCTGATGGGGGAGGGGGTGCTTGGGCTTTTCTGTTTAAAATTGCTTGGGTTGTTGCAAAGGCGTTGCTGTAATTGTTTTCGTTTGGGCGTCCCCAACTGAGGTTGTGCTTTGTATTATGGGCAGGCTTGAGGAGACCTGGGGATCTACCCTGTCCTTGCTTGTGTGTTGTGGGGTAGATGTATTTATTTGGTTTATTTTATATCTTATTCTTTATTATTTATTTTTTTTTATTTAGTCTTGAGGTGGTTTTCTGCTGTGAGGGGAAGGGGGGGTGGGGGGGGGTGAGGAGCTTGGATGTTCCTGGTTCGTTCCCCCTGTTTCCCTCTTGGCTCTCCTCCCCTGTCTGGGTTTATGTTCGCCCTCTTGGCACTCGTTCTCCCACAGTTCTCCCCAATCCCCCTGGTCGCTTCCTCCTCCTCCTCTTTTTCGCCCTTGGTAGCCCTGGGGCCCTTTTTGTCCCCTTGCTGCCCTGCTGCGGAGCCCTCACTTTCTTCTTCTGGTCCGCCCTCCCTGTCCTCCGACTCACTTCCGGTCCGGGTCCGGCTCCCTTTTCTGTCCGGGCGGGTGCACTTCCGCCCGCTCCGCCTTCGCGCCCTTTTTCTTGTTCCCGGCGGGAAGAAGGGCTTCAAGATGGCCGGCTGTCGTCTTCGTCCCCTCTCTTCAACAAGCCGCCATCTTGTGCCCCTTCACCACTTCCCCGCTGCTCAGGTGCGCTCTCCCCTTCCTCGTTGTCGCTCCCGTTTCCTCCTTTTTCTTCCCCCCTTCTTCTGCCTGACTCGGCGTTTTCGTCCTTCCACCTCTTCTCCTCCCGGGGCTCTGCTTTCCCCTTCTTATGGTGGTGCGCAGGTTCCTTTGAGAGTCCTTCCCTTGCTGGGGTCCCCTTGCTTTCTACTCACTCTCCTTTTTTTTCTACCTCTTTGCTGGTGGGGACGCTCCGTCCTTTTCCCTCGGCGGAGTGGGTCGGGCTGGCAGTTTTTGCGGGCTGATGCCCGCTTCCCGGCCCTCGATCCGCTCGCCGGGGGGGAGCACTGTCGGGCCCTCTCAGCCTCCCCCTCTTGAGGAGGGGGTGACTTCTGGGGCCAGCGACACGTTCCCCCGACTTCGCTGCCTCTTGGCCGTTCCGCACGGCCCGAGGAGGGGGCGCGATACTCCCCCCGATCGATGGGTACGGTTGGTGGCCTGAGGAGCTCTCAAGCCACCCGTCCTGCCGCCATCTTGCCCGGCTCCGCCCGCCCTGCATTTTATTTTCTGAGTGCTCTTTAATAGCCACATAAACTGTTAAACTGAAAAGGCAAGAAAATGACAAAGTACATGAAGTCTGGGCAATAACATTTTGCATTTACTGATTTGTTAATCCTTTATTGTACAACAATTTTGTCATTTTCAAACTTCCCTCTTTCAGAAACCACTGTGGAAAATTTGGTTACTCTTGTATAGTTCATGCTCAGCTAATCAGGATCTAAGTAAGCCTATAAAGCTTTGAATGAACTCAGTATATTGGAATATGTTCAGCATGCTAATACAGCTGCTCATTGCAGAGGAAGGTTGGTATTGATGTGAAAACTTGATGTAGTATCTCTATTATTTTTCATCAGCTCATTTAGGAAACTTCCATAGTGTTTCAAGCCCAAAGGATGCACGAGATTGCAATTTGTCAAGAATTCTTCAGCAGAAGACAAATGCAATAACAAAAGAACCCACATATCTAGTAGATGTTATATATTAGTGGTCATAATAAAAGGTATTATCCAACTCTGCAATTTGTTTTCACCTGTGGACTAAACAAACACAGGAATTTTCCTTTGTTAATTTCTTACGAAACATCTTGTGTTCTCTGGACTTAATTCAGAAGTAATTGGCAAAAATATTCAAATAAGAAATTTTGACTGATGCACAGTGATTTATCCACAACTTTTAAGTCTAGTTGTGGTCAAATTTTTGGGGGTTCCTTTCCCCTTTAATCTTGGTTTGAGAAGAGCAGAACCCAATCATTCTTTTGCAGTCTCCCATTTGCTGGACGACGCTATACTTATGGTCCCATAAATCCCTACACTACCTAGTCAGACAGTCCTTTGATCTGACCCAACATATCCTTCTGGATGTGTGGTTCCCAAACTTGGGCCCACAAACATTATTGCTGTATAGCTTCCAGAATCCCTGAACAATGCAGATTAGTGATTAGGGATTCTTAATTTTTTATTATTTTAAGATGTTTTATGTTTATTGGTTGCTTTATTTGTTTTATATATGCATTTAGATTGTTGTTTGTGCAATATTAATATGTTGGAAGCCGCTTTGGGTCTCCCTTCATGGGAGAAAAGTGGGATATAAACAATAATCTATTATTACTACTATTATTATTATTCTGGAAGGTAGTCCAACCGTATGCCTTGGTGGGGAAATGCCTAAGGAACAATGCCTAATACAACATTGGCATTTCCCCCTCTCTGTAGAAGAGAGGGTGATATCTAAATCCATAACTGCGGCCCCAAATGCGACCCTCAAGGTTTACAAACCATCAACTTATATATGTATATATGGTATTGAAATATCCAATTTCGCCACTGTGTTCTGAAAGTGACCAGCCAAATTTTTATAGGAAGCCTGTGCTTATGTACAATCTGTACATAAGCATAAAAGTAACAGTAAGAAGTATTTTGCCTCAGAGACTAAGGACCCTTCCACACAGACATATAACACAGAATATCAAGGCAGATAATCCACAATAACTGCTTTGAACTGGATTATCTGAGTCGACACTGCCATATAATCTAATTCCATGTGGATTTTATACAGCTGTGTGGAAGGGGCCTGAAAAGAAAACATAGCCATTCTGACTGTATGCATTGAAAACTTTGTCTTTCATGAATTTGTGCCATCCCACATTAAAGCTGGTCAGGTTAGCATCTGGGACCATATCTTGGGATAGAAAATTTCACAGTTAAAATGTACTGTGCTGCATGAAGTACTTCTATCATCCCCTTTATCTTCCCGCAGTCTCCCACCCTTCAGATGTTTTGTATTTCTTCCCTCAAAATTGCATTCCCTAGACTTGAAAGAAAAGAGGAAAGGCTCATTTTCTTGCTGAACACAGCTGCAAAAATCCCATCTGACCAGGGAGACAGAAAATATTTTTTGTGGATTTTAGTTCTCCAAATCCCCAAGAGTATGGTCAGCAGTAGTGTTGGCAGGAGGATTTGGGAAACTGCAGTATAAAAGAATACTAAGAGTTGCTGAGCTCCTTGCTGTTCGAAATAAGGATGGTAGTAACTTTATAGTCACTAGTGCCCTGGTGATCATTTCTGAGATGCTGCTGGGTTTTGGTCACAAATGGAGTACAGTTTAGTTTCCCTCTCCTGGGGCAACATTTATCCCCATTAAGAATGTATTTGACTCCAAAGGCTGGAGCTTTTGAATAATGCCAACTTTTCTTTTAGAGTCCCTCCACATCCCAACCTGACATCTTAATGAGATTCCATATTCAATAATATTATATTATTATACTGTCTGATTTTCTCAGTATACTAGATTGAAATGTTAAATCCTGTGAAGTACTGTGCAGCCATCCAGAGCCTGAAGTACCTTTAATCTCTCCCCACCCTATCTTCCCAGCAAGTGGTCTAAGCCGGCATCCCTGTTAGTTATTAACTCAGGAAGTGATCTCATCCGCATGCAACTAAAATAGTATTTAAATGTGAGTTTGAAAGATCCACTTTAGCCTCTTTACTTAGTAATGGGCAAGCATCCAAAGTGGCTTTCTGCCAGCAAGGGAAAAAGCTCTTCTGTGCCGACACATTCAAATAGGGTCACTTATGGGGAAGCTATCCAGAAACTAAACAGCTAGACAGAGAGAGAGAGAAAAATATCTGCATTACAATTTGGCCAGCTAGTGGGGTATGCCTGAAACAAGGGAGCCCCATTAAAGAGGCTCAGGAGATCTTATATAATAATGTGAAGAGAAAGCACAACATCCAAGTGTTAGGCAATATAGCAGTATGAACCTGAAAGCCTGCCACTGCCTAACAGAACTGTCCACTTTCAATGCATTTTAATGGCCGAGATTGTGAGCAAAATGTTATTCACATTCCAGCTACAGAAGCTGTCCAGACTGGACACTAATGTTGCATCTAAACTGTCAGATTATTGCAGTTTGACCCACTTTAACTGTCATGGCCCAGTATTATGAAATCACAGGAGTCATAGCTTTACAAGGTCTTTAGCCCTCTTAAAGAGTGCTGGTGTCTTACCAGTCTCCATCTCTTATGATTCTGTATCATTGAATCATGGCGGTTGAAGTGGAGTCAAACTGCATTAATTTGACACTGTGGAAGAACCCTAAAATTCCTTTCAGCTGAAGAAAAAGCAGAAGGTAGAAGTGGGAACCTCTAAATTGCAAGAGTTCCTCTGATCTGTACATTTATTCTGTGCTTATCTCCTGTCAGTAACTAGAGAGAAGGCCTGGAAGCTAATGTATGGAATTAAGTTGTGTTTTATAGTGCAGGAAGCCAAGATTTTACTCATGGGTAGATTTGCATAGAATACAATTGTGCATTGGACCCTTAAAAGTCACTAAGCTGGACCTTGATCTTGCATGAGTCTCGACTCCTATATGAGCTTGCTCAAGTCTCGCTATCCCAGCACTTTCCATGCTGGGCTCATGAGACATAGCAGAGCCCTCTCAGGCCCCTTCCACACAGCTGTATAAAATCCACATTGAACTGGATTATATGGCAGTGTGGACTGGGGGGCCTTCCTCACAGCCTATTAACTCAGAATATCAAGGCAGAATAGCCCACAATGTTTGCTTTATATCCCAGTTCAAAGCAGATAATGTGGGATTTTATTCAGCTGTGTGGAAGGGGCCTTAAAAGCAGATACTGTGGATTATCTACCTTGATATTCTGGGTTATATGTGGAAGGGCACTCAATAACTGTTCCTGGTCTATGGAACTCCCTCCCAAGAGTCTTGGTTGGCCCCCTGCTCTGCTCTTTTTTAAAAACAAGCCTTTGATTTTTAATCTGGTTGGGATATAAGAGTGTAAAAGCGGTATGCTGTTTTAATATGTAGCCAGACATGTAGCCAGGGGGGGGGGGGCTAAGCGGGCTTCAGCCCCCCCCCGAAATTCTCAGGGTACTGCGCGAAATGGCCTTACTGGTACATTATTTAAACTGTTATGTTTATTCATATCATGATCTGATCACCATGCTCATTATATCCCACATTAATGGGGTTATTGGGATAACAATACAAAAGGTTTGCTAGGGTAGACCCTCTTCCACCCAGTCTCAGCCCCCTGAACCAAACTCAGCCCCCCCCGAATCAAAATCCTGGCTACGGCCCTGTATGTAGCATGTGTTTTTAGAAGCCCCCAGTGGTGCAGTGGGTTAACCCGCTGAGCTGCTGAACTTGCCTATCGAAAGGTCGCAGGTTCAAATCCGGGGAGCAGCATGAGCTCCCGCTGTTAACCCCAGCTTCTGCCAATCTAGCAGTTCAAAAACGTGCAAATGTGAGTACATCAATAGGTACTGCTCCAGCGGGAAGGTAATGGTGCTCCATGCAGTCATGCTGGAGGTGTCTACGGACAACACCGACTCTTCAGCTTAGACATGGAGATGAGCACCAACACCCAGAGATGGACATGACTGGACTTAATGTCAGAGGAAAACCTTTACCTATGTGTTTTAAAATTATTGTTTATCATTGTTTTAAAAGTACTGTTATAATTGGACTGATTGTTCAAGATTGTTTTAAAACTTGCACCATGTACTGTTTAACCATTTTGTTTTACTGTAGGATGTGAGTTGTCTTGGATTCCAATTTGGGAGCAAAGTGGGATATCATATCAAATACATACTTACATATATGTGTGCATGATTTGTGTATTCAAAGTGATTATAATTTCAAAGTAGAAATTATAACCTATGATGGTTTGTTCCTGCCTTGTTCTGCCAGGTGCTGTGAAGCAACCCCAAGAACACTCCCAAATTGAAATTCAGTACCCAGTCCAATAAAGTTTCCCCACTTCTGATTTAGGGGTTTTGGGGCCCACAAGACCCAAGAGGAGAAATGACTATGGTATTCTGCTAGTGCTCCCCTATCACACAACCCTTCACATGCCACAAATCACATCCCACTACTGAGAAATGTCTGCCTATTGGAAGTCTAGCTCTATTGACAATGCAAGTTGTCCTTAAGCAATATCTCAAAGGGCAAGAATGTCTGGGAGGAATATGTACAAAATCACAGAGTGCTACAGTAAAGTAATAATGCATATATAAGTTGCATATTCATTTATTGAATCAATTCAGAAATATAAAAAAAGGATGATTCATATTTCCAAAGAACACTACATATGACCAAAATGTGAAAGCCCATTTGAAAACCAGTTTGAGCAGTGCTGTTACCATGGGGTCATGTGAAAAAGCCTGCAGACATGTATTCTATGCATGTAGACTTGGAAGGGCACTCTCATTGAATTCAAGAGCTGTAATTTTGAGTGAACCCATGTCAGGCTAAATCGTGCATGTGCATAGAATCATAAAATTGTATATACAAGCTGCAGAATTCCAACTTCATAATTGCATACTAGCTGATTCCATGGTGAATCATTGTATAAACCCAGGGTTAATTAAGTGAGTTCAGTGCCTTTTTTGTACGAATAGAGCCCATCTGCTCAAACTGAGGATTAAAATCTCAGCTGTAGTGTGAAATTCAAATGAGGTCCTTTTAAAGGAGCAGGTGGAAGCGAATGAGCAATTGCCACTGGCGGAAGAACTTGGTGACATGATATTATGAGTATTCATGCTTGAACTTCGCAGGAAGGGGCAGACATGTCCCTTGGCCTGTGGTCCCTACACACAGCTGCAAAGAAAGCTGGAATTCTGTCTCTGTCATCATCAGGGCAGGGGAAAGAATGAAACACTTTGAAACGCTCAAGGGCTATTCATGGCCTTTTTCATAAGAGAGTATAGAAGAAGATGGAAAATTTAGTCTCAACTGCCATTTCCGCCTTAATCATGGACAAAGTATCCATGAATATGAACTAAATATAACCTCTTGATAAGACAACTGAACTTTCAGGATGAGGGCCAAGGGTTTCATTTCAATAGGTCTGTGCCAATTACATTGACTTATACTTTTACAAGAGGCAACAGTGTGGATATACTGGACTATAGTGAGAAACTGGCTCAGTTTATCACTGCTACTTGCCAACATTGATCAACTACATGGCACTGGGAAATGTCATCTTGACACACAATTGATAGTTAATGTTGGTCAAAAGGCTTGCACATGCCATATATATATATATATATATATATATAGAGAGAGAGAGAGAGAGAGAGAGAGAGAGAGAGAGAGAGAGAGAGAGAGAGAGAATGCATAATTTTGTTTTCATGTTAGGAGCAACTTATTTATTATTTATTTATTTATTTATTACTTCAAACTTGTATACCGCCACTCCCCGAAGGCTCGGAGCAGTTTACAGAAGTTTGAGTGCCCAGAGGCAACATCAAGACAACATGTACAAAATGGACAGGGGAAGAACAGAAGGGTAGGGAAAAAGGAGGGGGGAGGGGGAAGTGTCAGCAGCGATATCCCTAGGGTCTCGCCTTGCCATCAAACGGAGGCAGGCGGGGGTGACCCAGGAGGATCGCTGGTGCCGGCGCAGATTCCCACATGGGGGCCTGAGACGGGGGTCCCGGCCCAACTGCGCATTGTCCCTTGGGTCTGAGTTGGAAGTCCAGCGTGACTCTCGGGGCTTCAACTGCTTGTAGCAGGAGCTCCAGAATGTCCTAGTGGGGAATGTCCTCGGGGCCAGCACCGACCTCAACGCAGGACGCCCTCCATTAGTCGGGGCGGTAGGGAGGCTGGTTCTGGGAAGACTTCGATCCTTGGGGCCGGGGGCTGCTCTCGGCCTCCGGTCCAGGACCTGAAGGGGAGCTTGTGCGCCGGTCTTCCGCTTCCGGGGGCGCCTCCTCCTCTTCCGGGAGCCTCGCTGAGTCATGGTCGGGTCAACGCCGAGGGTTGGGTCCTCCAAAGGCGGGACTTCCGGCTGAAGATTATTTCCAGGTGGTAGTTCTTCTTGGAGCCTCGGCACATGGGCTGGCTGAGCGTCTCCAAGGACGCCCGCCATGTTGAGCCTCTCTTCCTCCAGGAGGCTCCCCCAACTCATCCCAGGGCGGCGGCGGTGGCGGCAGGCCTCCGGCGGAGGGGCCAGGACGGCCGAAATGTCCAGTTCGACGAGCTCCGGGCCTACCTGCAACGGGGGGTCCTCGGGCCTCGGCAGTCGGTGCTCGGGGGCCTCGGGCGGTTCCTGCGCAGAAGACGGTGGGCCAACATCGGTCTGGGCCGCGGGGCGTGTTGTCTTCTCAGGGGCATCAGCCTCCACAGAGGCCGGTCCAGCTTCAAAGTCGGAGGTAGTCTTTGACTGATTCTCCCCGGTTGGCCCCCGAGCCTT
Organism: Anolis apletophallus; assembly: GCA_030556195.1. NCBI lineage: Eukaryota > Metazoa > Chordata > Lepidosauria > Squamata > Anolidae > Anolis > Anolis apletophallus. The sequence goes on along the minus strand of JARBWK010000006.1, from coordinate 49,976,281 downwards.
GTTGGGAGGGGAGCGATGGCAATCCCGGTCAGGGTTAGTGTTGGGAAGGGCTGACAGGGCCCCAGCTGATGGGGCAGGCCTCACTTGGTCCACCATCGCAGAGCTGGTGGGGAAGTCCCATGACTGGTCCCATAGGAAGTCCTGGGCTGTAGGGCAGGCTCGCGGAGGATCCTTCAGGCTAGCGGGATCCTGATTCAGGGCCGGGAGCTGTACCGTAGGGATCCCCATTAGCCCCAATAGAGCTCCGTATTTGTCCCCGAATTCTTTGACATGGTCCATAAGTTTGGCATACTCCTCGAGTAGTTCGGCCAGTACCCGGGAATCGAGTTGGCCGGTGGCAGGGTCCTGGGCCGCTTGCCGCGGCCTCCGTGGGGAGCTGCTTCTTTGAGGCCCCTGGGAGTTGGGAGCCCTGGGCCTCGAATTGGTTGGATGCTTAACCGTCAGGGGGGTCTGCAAGGACGCTCTTCTACCTGGCGATCCTCTCCCGAGCATCCTCAGGAATCGGGCACCGGAGGCCGTCACGGGTCGAACAACCCATCCGTCCTTGGCCGTCTTGGGCGTCCGTGGTGGTCCGGTTGCCTTTCCTAGCCAGATTTGGCTGCCCGGTGTCCGTGGGTCTCCCAAGACGACCCCCTGGGTTTGGTAGTCAATCTCCGTTACCCCAGAGAGGGAACGGTGAGACCTGCCAGTCGTGTCCAGGAAATTTAGGAGGCTCTGCTGGAGCTCACCCATAGGGAGCTCCACAGCAGATGCCATCTTGGAGCAAATGCTTGAGAAATGGCAAGTCGCTTCTGGTGTGAGAGAATTGGCCATCTGCAAGGACATTGCTCAGGAGATGCCCAGATGTTTTACCTTTCTTGTGAGAGGCTTCTCTCATGTTCTCGCATGGGGAGCTGGAGCTGACAGAGGGAGCTCATTTGCACTCTCCCCAGATTCCAACCTGTTACGTTGCAACAAAGGAAAAACGAAGAGCAAAGAAGCATCAGCGAAGTGTGAAGTCGAAGAAAAGGAAAGCAGCAAACACGTTGTCAAAAGCAGGTCCAAAAGAGAGTCCATAGGAACCAGGAAACACAGCACAGCATACAAAGCAAGACAAGGCCACCCAACAACACTTTGCCAACTGCAAAGAATTCCAGATTCCATGCCTCTTTTTATATTCACAAATCTTCATCAGAGCTGGAACTAGCCAACACATAAAGATCAATTACATTATGCAATTGGCCCACAACAATCCTTCTACTTGGTCATTCTAACACTTACATAACAGTACTGTATAGGGAAGAATTGTATAAAAGACAGGAAAAGATGGCAGATTCATTAAAAGGCGTATCATTTGAAGATGAACTCAATATTTTGAAAGTGAAGTTAAATTCAGAACACTGGAGAAATAAATCACCAGAAACAGATGGAATACAAACAGAGTTGCTTCAAGCTACAACAACAGAACCCATTGTAGTTCTAACTAAAATCTGCCAAACAAATATGGAAAACAAAGCAATAGCCCACAGACTAAAACAATATACATTCCAATCCCCAAGAAAGAGGATACAAAGGATTACAGTAATCACAGAACCATTGCATTAATTTCCCATGTAAACTAAGGATGCCCAAAGTTTTGTGACAAAAACTTTTACCGTACATGGATTGAGGAATGCCAGAAGTCCAAGCTAGGTGCAGGAAAGGAACAGGCAATAAGGATGATATTGTAAACATACATTGGATGATGGAGCACACCAAAGGATTTCAGAAGAAAAATAGCTTATACTTTATTGACTACTGCAAAGCCTTTGAGTGTTTAAATGAGTGGTTCTCAACCTGTGGGTTCCCGGGTGTTTTGGCCTACAACTCCCAGAAATCCCAGCCAGTTTACCAGCTATTAGGATTTCTGGGAGTTAAAGGTCAAAACATCTGGGGACCCACAGGTTGAGAACCACTGGTTAAATCATGAAAACTATTGATCATTCTTAAAGAAATGGATGTTCCACATTATTTTATTGTCCTGATATGTAACCTGTACTCAGGGCAAAAGCCTACCATATGGATAGAATACAGAGATACAAAATGCTTTCCAATTGGCAAAGGGGACCTTTTATCATCCTATCTTGTTCACTGAACATATTACCTATATTTACTCGACTGTAGTGCACCATCTATTGTAATGCACACCTCAATTTTGAGGTGCACATAACAAAAAATGGATTTGCCATCCATTTGGTGCCCATTTCCAGCTGCATGCAAGCAGAAGCGATGCCCTTCCATTTGCAGCCTCATCTGGTGTGTGTGTGTGTGGGGGTGATTCTTTGAAAGGAAGAAGCCAGCTGGGAAGGGTGGGGGGGGGGGATGGCTTTCTCTTTCCTCTTCCAGCTGGGAGAAGACAAAGTCCCAGGTTGGGAAGGGAATTGTGCTCTCCCTCCTCACCCCAATGTTGAGAATGGCAAACTCACCAGCCTTTGCTTGTCAGAGGGGCGTGGTTTCCCAGCTGGCTTCATTCAGAGCCTGAATGAGGTCAGTTGGGAAGACACGGCTCTTTCACCAGGCTGAGCCTGGTGAGTTCACTAGTTTCAGCCTGAGGGTGGAGTGTAGGGAAGGTTTAGGTGCATGATGTAATGCATCATCAAATGTTATGCGCATCTCCATTTTGGCCAAGCAATTTAGCCAAAGCAGGTGCTCATAATTTAACTAAATATGGTATATGTAAAACAGGATTAGATTGGGGATTTTTTACCCATTGTAGAACACATCCAGCACAGTTTGGGGATAGAACTCGTTGGATCCCATCCAACAATGTACAGCTACTTCCAGCGGGGCTCCATCTCTGATCTGTGCTGAATACAGGAAGAAGAGGTTTCTCATGTCTCATTGTCGGCAACGACACTTTCCTCTATGTGATGAGGAAGGTGGTGCTGCAGGCAATGTGAGGTGTGGGATGACAGATTCTCCAACTGCCTGCTGGATTCACCATGTTGGCTGGCAAATCCCCTCACCGTTGTCCGCATTAGGCGACTGCATGTGATGAGCTCCTTAGAGTAAGGAGGCATGAAAATTGCAGTGAGGAACATCAATGAGGTTTAAATCCTTTGGCTGCTCTGACCTGTTTCCCCCCACAGCCTGCAGACAGCCAAATGGGTTTCTTGGGGAAAGAAGCTGGTGATCTCTCATATAAGCTAGACTGCCCACCCTGTAAACAAGCTGCATGGAAGCCTTGCAGCTCATGGTCTTTGCAACCTAAATAGTCAATTATGCTTTACCATGGTTGATAAATTGTGCTAGATATCCTTTCTAATTAGACCTGTGACAGAGAATGGAAATCTGCAACTCTTTCCCAGCATAATATTATGATTTGATGTGTGCTGCTATTAGCAATGCACATAATGTACAGTGCAGTAGAACCCTATATGCAATCTCCTAATGTATGGTAGTGATAACGGGATAGAAGTTTTGGGGGTCTTGCCCTGAAGGCAGACCAGTTAGATCCATCAAAAGAGCGTCTAAAATGGCCTGATGAGAAAGGAAGCCAACCAATCCCCTTTCCCTTAAATTTCCCAATAAAAAATCTCACCAGGTTGAAGAAAAGCCACTGAGTTTTTTTATTCATCCAGCTGGAAATGAGGTACTAACCACGATCCTTCGGCAATGCTAGTACAAAGCATACATGTAATACATACGTTTTTATACTTTTTCCAAAACAGAACAGTTTTCAAACTGCCCGCTTGCCTCAATTGGCTGTGGGTCTAAGCCAATGGGAGGAAAAGGGGAGGAATGAATGGAATAATGAGTCAGGGTTTTGAAGATTAAGATGTGTTAATGAAGTTTCATTGATAAGGAGGAAATCCTAAATCTGGTGATGTTTGGCTATCTTTGTGTGGTGATGAAAAATAATTGGTTCCTGGCAGTAGCATGCTCTTCTGACAGTTTTTTCTTTGTTTAGTAAATGTGAGAGATTGTGGGATTTCCTATGTGAGGAAAAAGCCGGGTCTGGCTGGCTTTGCTTTCTTTGAGTTACAGAGGCAAATAGCAAGTGTGATGGCTAGCAATTCCTGCCTATTGAAATGGTTGATTGGTTTCTATAAGCCTCACAAAGGCTTAAACTGGGTTTCCTTACAGTCAGGGTGAGTCATCAGCTTGGTCAACAAAGTGGGCTTTGCTTCTTTTTAAAAGGTTACATTTCATCAAGGCAAAAACATTCAGAATTTACAATTTAAAATACAAGGATAGAAGGAAAAGGAAATAATAATACTCTTATACAGTTTTTAGGCATTTCATGGGGGTTAGGGCATGCAAAGGGAGAACTTACACAGAAGTCTAGGAAAATATAGGAAAATATCATGCTTGACTTTCATACAGCTTTGGCATTTCATACAATTCCATAGCGAAAGAGTCCAGGGAAACAATTATTTCATTCCAGGGAATAGAAAGAAAGTCCATCTGTGTCCTTGGGAAAAACTATAAGAGAAAAGTCCTTTTTGCTAATAGCCAGAGGAGAGTCCAAACACACGGAAGTCCTTAGAAAACTATGTCTCTCAAATCACTCAGGGCTTGCCCCTGTTGGCCTGTCCGCATGCAACTCCGTACACAAAGAGTCCATGGCTTCAGGTCAAGTGAGGCAAGAAAACAAAGAGGTAGAAATGGCTGAAGATCTTTTGATGCCAAATCCCAGCCTTTTGTGCTAGAGATGCCAGACAACATATGCAGGAACTTTGGAACTCCCTGCTGCAGGTCAATGAAACAGGGGCTCTGGGGCTCGACTTCATCAGCAGTCTTTCTTCCCTAGTGATTGGTTTGTCATGTTGACAACAGTTTTTCTAAAGCCTAGAAATCATTCATCACCATCATCCTGGGGTGCTATTCAAACCAAAGCACAGAGTGTGACAAACTACTGGATTTTGATGCCATGTCTAAATGTGAACAAATGCAACATTCAGGAATTTCTTTCATGACAATACAAAAGCTATCTTGTCCATGAAAAGGGATTATTATATCTTCTATGGAAATGCCCCCCTCCTTTCCCACCAGCAATATCCATGGTCAACTCCATCTCCTAAACAGGAAATTATATTTCGTCTGTGAGGTTGTTTTAATTATCAAAGCCCACAATTGTAGACTGAGTCAGAGAATTTTGGAATTAAGAATAATGCTTCTTTACAAGGTAAACAATGGTTTACTTCTAATTAGTAAACCATTGTTATATATTGGGTAAAATAAATTTTCATAATGCCTCACACAGGGTAATAAGCTTAAACTACATGCATTTTGACAATTGTATTAATTATGAAACACATTTTATATGAGTCCCCTTTCGGGGGTAGAAAAGGGCAGGTTATAAATAAAATAAATAAATAAATTTGCAAAGGAAAAAAGCAAGTGAAACAATTAGATAGGAAGCTCAAGATATTTTCAGCCATTTTTTGTTTATTGCCTGTAGAACATGGTAACTGGGTGTTTGAAGTTTTGAAATGAAATTAATACACATGTCAACATTTGAAATGTAGTTTAAAATGCTAAAGAATTTGTCATAAAATCAAGAAAACAGATGGTTTAGTAATTGAACCTGGGTCTTATTGAAATAAGTGGAACAAATTAGTTATGATTTAATTCCACTGATTTCTTTGTTAGTTTCCTATCTAGAGCCAACCTGATGTATTCTGACTTCTTTCAGTCAAAATTGTACTAGATTGAGCTGTTTGAAGATCAATTCACCATGCAGTATAGTGCTATTTATATAAGACCAGGGCCAAACTAAAATCTGTACTTGGTCTGAAGTTTACTGTGTGTGTTACTCAGTCTGCGACCCACCTCATGGGATAAAGTGGTGACAAAATAAAGTTAAGGTTGGCAAGGGGAATCTATGCAAGGGATGTTCACATGGTTTCTAACATGGTTCTGAACCTGATTCAACAATTTGGACATGGTCTCAATTCAATCTGGTTGAATCTGTACACAATCCCATAAAATCCATGCTCCAAATCTAAATCTGGGTGTTCCTACCTCCAGCCCTCCCACATTGATACCCACTCACTATAACTTGTGGGTTGTCCCCTCTCCCAGTTTTTATATAAAATGGACACATTTTATAGACTTAAAGAAGATTAGCCAAACTGCATGTCTTACTGGTTGCTTTTGAAATGTTTGTGATAAGTTTACTAAGGGTTTTATTTTAAGCTGTTGATTGCTTTGTTTTCTGAGGTATTAAAAGCTATTCAGTCACATTATTCCCGCATGGACTGATGCAGGTGCTTGATGAAGGTCCCAGTAACCTTGAATTGTAGTTACATTGTTTGCAATAAAATGTGTGTCAACTTTTGTTCTTTTAAAAATGAAAAGAAAATCTCCTCGCTTTCTTAGGCCTGATATATGGCATCGACTTTGGTATTTTTCTGGGTTTTTTAAAACTGTAGCTAAGATCTTTGACATCCTATTTCTAGGATCATAAAACTTGTCTGTAGATGATTGATCATCAGACCTCTATTTGACTTCTGGTGATTTCCTTCACATTTGATTTCCAACAATTATGGAAATTCTTCTTTCAGATTTATTTGTATCATTATACTCCCTGTGAAAAGCTGATACATTCAACAGCAAAGTTTTCTCTGCAGTTTAGTAGTTCTATTAACTTTTTAATATTTAATATGTAATATCTCTGGCTGAGCAGAACAAAGTGCAGTGTCCACCTTAAACATGTAACAAGACAGCAGAAGAGTCAATAAAACTTGAATGTGCAATATAAATATGCAAATCCTACAGTATATTGAAATTAATTCAATGGAACAGGGACAGTGTATGGTGTGGTACATGAGTCCCAAGATCCACCTTATTATCCCTCTAAATGCTCCCCAAAGTGTGATTACATTATTCTTTAAAGGGAGTAGACTAACAATAAATAATAAAACATCAGTGGGAAATGTGCAGTTTTTTGAATAAGTTGTTTAGTTGGGTTGTGAGTTTTTCAGGATGTATGGCTATGTTCCAGAAGCATTCTCTTCTGACGTTTCACCTGCATCTATGGCAGGCATCCTCAGAGGTTGTGAGGTCTGTTGGGAACTAGGAAAAGGGGGCTTATATATCTGTAGAATGTCCAGGGTGGGAAAAAGAACTCTTGTCTGTTGGACATAGGTGTGAATGTTTCAATTGGCCACCTTGATTAGCATTTAATGGCCTAACAGTTTCAAAGTCTAGTTTCCTACTGTCTGGGGGAATCCTTTGTTGGGAGATGATCAGCTGGCTCTGGTTGTTTATTGTCTAGTTGTAATCTACAGTTGTTTAGCTGTAGTAAAGGTAAAGGTTTTCCCCTGACATTAAGTCCCGTCATGTCCAATTCTGGGGGTTGGTGCTCATCTCAATTTCGAAGCCAAAGAGCCAGCATTGTCCGTAAACATCTCCAAGGTCATGTGGCCGGCATGAGTGCATGGAGCATCATTACCTTCCTGTCGGAGAGGTACCTATTGATCTACTCACATGTGCATGTTAGTGAACTGCTAACTTGGCAGAAATTGGGGCTAACATTGGGAGCTCACGCTGCTCCCAGGATTTGAACCTGTGACCTTTTCGATCAGCAAGTTTAGCAGCTCAGCGGTTTAACCCACTGCACCACCAGGGGCTCTCTGCTTAGTTGTAGTATTCAGTATTTAGTTTTGTAGTTTGGGTAGTTTGCCCCCACTTTGGAAACCTTTAAAAAGAACACCTTAAAACCTGGCCTTTCCGCTGTGCCTTTGGAGAGTAATCATTTAACTTTATACCATTGCTCTCCTCAATGCCCTTGTTTTTGGAGTCCACTCTCCCCCATTATATTAAGGCCTCTCACTACCTGTGTTTATAAGAGCTCTCTTTCGCAAATAATCCACATTTTAACTTTTTATCTTGTGCATGAAGCCCGCCTTGTCATTTGTGATTGGAGATATTTATCTGTATAGTTTTTATTTATATGTCTGTATTTTTATTGTGTTGCTGCTGATGTATTTGATTTTTATTTATTGTATTTGTTGCTTGGGCCTGGCCTCATGTGAGCCGCCCTGAGTCCCTATCGGGGAGATGGTGGCGGGGTATAAATAAAAATTATTATTATTATATTGAAAATGCTTGTTTGTGTGTTTTGTTTTTCTTGAATATTTTTTTTAAAAAAATAAGCCTGTAAAAGAAGATGAAAAAGCACTTAGTAAAATGACTTTTTGTGCAAAATTTAGTGAGCATAGACATACATTTTCAGTCTATCATGCTAGCTACCAGAACTGAAATTTCTTCAATATCCTTATGAGAGAACGAAACAAAATAGCCTTTCACAGATGACACTGCAGCCTATAACAAGCCATTTCATTATAGTAAGCTGCAAGCGCTGACATGCACAGAATTACCCTGATGTCCTCCTAAGTGCACGGAACATTCCTTTCCTTTAATAATGAAAGACAGACTTCTATGGCCAGAAAAGATGCATTGACTAAAGTGTTCATGTGATTGCTTCCTATAATCCTTATGGCATAGTCTTTAAACAAATACACACATGCACATACATATCACCTATATTACAAACTGTACATAAAAGTCATTTTACTGTATTTGTTTTTCCAGTTAGCTAGTTGATTAATTTCTTTCACCGGTTGTACAGTTGACCTTCTCTTAAGATGTCGCTATGCCTTGACAATTTTCTCTCCAGAGCAGCTCAGTAATAGAAACCCAGATCCTGGGCTCTCATGGGAACTGGATGTCAAGGCTTTCATGTCTTCTAGTAGAAGCTTGCAGCCCCACATCAGAGAAAGGGGGCCTGTTTGCAAGGTCAACTCAAGGACCAGCTGACTGAACAGTTATTTTTCCAGGCTTTTTAAGACAGGAGTCATTTTGGACAGTGCTTGCAATAGCTATCAGGTGTTTTGACAAGAGAGTCTCCCCAGGGGTCCATGAATAATCACATTGGTTGTCTGCAGCTCTCATTAAAATTAAGATGATGAAGTGACAAAGAAGGACATAATAGGAGCATGCTGCTTTTACATTTTTTTACGTTCCTTATCAGAACCCTCCTTTTAATAGCTTTCAAAATTATCTCCACCTTCATAAAGATTGCCTAGTTTCTGTCTAATTGGTTGTGGATTTTTCCATTAGTCATGAAATATTTCACCTACTATTGAGAATAGCTTGGTGTAATAGCTGATTTTATGATTCCAAAATTGAGAGTTTCATTCCTGTCATGTATTATGTTCTGTAGTTGATGGTGGTTGGTGATGGAAGGATTAATGTAAGTATTCATTCTAAAGGGTTGAGTAATCTCTAAGTAAGCGTTTATGGGTGAAAGCAATTAAGGGTGGATGCATGCAAGAGATAGATTGCAGCTGGGTGTTCTGGATATAAGGAGCTAACCTTGGAACCGATCTTTGGGAGAAAAGTAGTTTTATTTTGGTGGTAGATTTTCAGTGACCTGACCTGTCTCCTGAATGGGAACACAACAAATATGAGGCCTGGATGTGAGTGATTGTCAATGTCTCACTCTATACAATGCTATTTGGGGGTGGGGGGTGGGATGTTATGAGGAGCAATGCTGTGATTCTGTACTCCTTGCCAACTACACTTTGAAGCCCAGGTACAACTTTAAACCAGCATATTTGCCTGTCAACATTCTGAGTGTCTGGAGATCTCAATTTAATCTCGTGTATTTAGTCTGCCTTGTATCATGGGATCCCACAGCAAGCTCATGAGTATAAACAGTTTAAACACTTTGAAACAATAAAAAAATTGAAACACATTTAAAGCATATTTAATAATTTTACATGTTAAAACATATTTAAAAGTTTAAACAGTTCAAAATTATGTATTGGTTTTAATAAAAGGCCATGTATTAATTTTTTGCCAGAAAGAAACGAGCATTGGTGTCAACTAGAGGGTGGAATTCCACAATTGGTCCCTATAGTAGACACAGCTTACTCTCATGCAAATAGCATTCCCAAACCATTTGAAGCTTTTAGTGTCATCACCAGGACCTTAAATTCCACGTCAGAAGCACATTGAAAACTAGTACAATATCTCTTCCTGATTTCTACTTTTGCTTGGAAAAGTTGGTCAGTGAAGAAAGTTGCCAGGAAGAAAATCAACTCATTTGATATGTGGTGATGGATGAAAGTTCTACTAATATCACAGACTTCCAAAAAGACAAATGTGTCCAAGTGCAAATTAAACCTGAACTCTCCCTAGAAGTCAAGATGACTGAATGGAGAATGAATTACTTTAATAATAATAAGAAGAAGAAGAAGAAGTATACAACAATTTTATTTTTGTACCCTGCCTCCATCTCCCCAAAGGGACTCGGGGTGGCATTCAAAGGGACAAGCCCAAAGAATACAAATTTTTAAAAAATACAGAAAATACAATCAATAAATACAAAATCCACAAAACATCATAATCAAATAAACATCATAAAAACAAAATCAAGGCTGAGCAACAATTTCTGGGTTCGGGTTCATCATTTCCATGTGATGTAATTCCTACATAAAACCACAAGAAAGTGCGAGAGACATGGGCTCAGCTTAAAGGATAGTGCCATGAAGCCAATATAAATATCAAAAGTTCAAGGGAGGACTAAGCAAAGTGCGGAAAGTATGATACTTTGAATGTATGATGAGAAAACCAGGCTCATTTTGAAAGATAATATTGCTTGACAAAGTGAGAAGCAGTAGGAAAAGAGAAAGGTCACATTACAGGTGGATAGATTCAACCTTGGAAGTCACATCCCTGGATTTGCAAGGCCATTCCGAGATAGTTAATTAAAGGTATCTTGAAAGATCCTCACCCATAGGCTTGCCATCTGTCAATGTCAACTTGATAGCAGATAACAATAATTTCACAGAGACCTGCATTAGGTCACAACCGGAGGGTCTGTCAAAGAGCATCAATGGGCAGGATGGGCTCTCTAGCCTTTTGGCAACCATCCTAAGAGAAGGAAAACTCTAAATTCAAACCCAGGCAGATGGTGCTCGTCTAACCCTGTTACGGTCAACCATCTAATAGAAGGTAACTCTAATCAAGCCTACGACCTGAGGACCTCGCTGCCACCATCCAAGTTTGCTGACCCCAGCAGATGAACCTTTGGTTTAAAGGGTGAGGCCAGTTCTGTGCACGCTGCGCTCCACCAGAAAAATCCATTGTACAGGCTCGAAGGACACTCGTATTAAGTGATTCAATGCTACTTTGATTACCTATCACCTCTTGACTTATGGTAACTCCACATATTTCATAGGGTATTCTTGGGCAAGGAATATTCAAATATGGTTTTGCCAGGTCCTTCCTGTGAAATACACCCTAAAGCACCTGGTTTTCATTTGCAGTCTTCCATCTTTTCCACTGTGAATGTATTTTTTTATTTAAAAATGGATGCCCATGGGAAGGCTGCAGGGAGGAGATGCTAACTTCATGGAGGGAGATGACAGAAAGTTGTTTTTTCCACTCATCAAGAAATCCACACACAGAGAGTTAACCACCATGAGCAAGGAAGAAAGAACCTTAGGATAATCAGACTACGCTTAAATGCAGGGGCAGGAACAGCTATTATGGAGCACTCAGAAACAGAATAGTCAAATATACCCTGTTCTAGAGCAGTTTGAAAATTCATAGCATGAAAACTGGACCACCCCCACCACCCCCAAAGTGGGATTGGTGTTGGTTGAAATGCCAGAACATTGGGCTTTAAAAAAATCAATTTACTTAACCTAGCAGCCCCAGCTCAAGACATTTAGCTACGTGGGAGAGACTGGCAAAAGTAATCCTCTCACCCCCTATTCACCATCATAAGCCAAGAAACGTAGTACTTAGCCAGGCAAATTATGTCAGCCGTCTAGGCATATACAGAAATGCTCATGGGGGAGATTTTTATACTATAATTCTCTATATACTTAGAAATTACTTCCTTTGACAATGAAACGTCTTACTCCTAAATAAGTGGATTGCAGTCAGATTGTTTAGAATCTGTTGGCCATTTTTTTATCTGCAGCCTTGAGGCAGCTGCCTTGCTGCACCTGGGTTGGCAAAAGGGTCTTTTCACTGGCCCAGATGCTAGTGCTGAAAGACACACCATGCCAAAGAGATTTGGTAGCTTCAGCTTGGCAGGGAAGGAGGTCAAATCGGAAACTTTTATGAGGAAACAGATAGTGCACAGTGTGACAGAAAAATGCCATAGCAGGATGTTTTTAAAGTTCAAACAGCACCTGCTATCACTATCTTTCTTTGAAACTCTTCAACTTACATTCTCATCAACTACTATTGCAGACAGGGCCATAGCCAGGATTTTGATTCGGGGGGGGGGGTGAGTCTGGGTACGAGAGGGTCTACCCTAGCAAACCTTTTGTATTGTTATCCCAATACCCCATGAATATGGGATATATTGAGCATGGTGATCAGATCATGATATGAATAAACATAACAGTTTAAATAATGTACCAGTAAAACCTTTTCGCGGACCACCCTGAGAATTTCCGGGGGGGGGGGGGGCTGAAGCCTCCAAGCACGCGCCCCCTGGCTACATGCCTGGTTGTAGATATGTTCTCCTAGTGGTGTCTGGCCTTCACAGTGATTGATTCCCTAGGGATTTTACCAGCCTGTTTTACAGAGCATGTAAACTCTACCTCTTTGAACTATGGCTCTCAAAATCTTCATAGAATCACCCATTTATCCAAATTGACCTGGCTATTCCAGTGGGGAAAAATAGCTTTCCAACCTGTCTCTTTGTTTATCTGAACATGTATCTCATCCTGTAGACTATAGGCAAACAAAGTGTGGTCTGTTGGCAGCAAACAATCCCTATTTTTCAAGGGTTTATTCCTGCCAGGTAACTAAAACACCCCTACCTATTTGCCATCAAAATTATAAATTTATACTGTTATAAATTTAAGGGACAGTCTGATTCAATTTTGAAAGGCTGTTATTCCTTTTGCTTGTCCCCTGGACTAATGTTCTAAATTATCCTATTCTCTCAAAATCAGTATCTTCAGATGACATCTCTCCAATCAGCAAATGAGGTATATTAACTTGATTGAATAATAGCTGTTGATTTAAGTAATACAGGAACTTCTTCCTGGGCCAGCTCAGGTTGCACTGCTATTTGAGAACTTACATTCCCTAAAGGGGATAAAAAGCATCACTGCCTGATAAGCCAGTGTTCTAGCTTTTCCAGTAAAAAGGATGCATTCATTAATGTAAATAAGGCATATTTGAATACAGACAGTGATTTACACATAATAAAAACTGTAAGTATAAATGATCCATTGTCAAAAAGCAACTTTCGTAATACACAGATGTGTAGATGCATAAACAGACATCTACCTCTGTTCTCAGCAGTGTAGAATAACAGTGGTATGCATACCAATGACCTCTCCTCCAAAAATAAAGCATGAGCCTCTGAGCATTGTGTCTGGGATAGAGATGTGGGAGGTAAGACATGTGATAACAAATAATTTCAGAATTTTCCTCCCTGCTGCTGTGAGGGTAAATGCCAGTTTTTACCTGGCATTTACCCATCCTGAAGTGCTTGAGGAAGGTTTTCTACAGAGAAATGCATAGGTTTTATTCATGAAAATCGTAGAGATTTTGTGCAGATTTTTATATAAAACCTGTGGGTTTTTTTCTGCAAAAAATCCCCATAATTTTTGCACCAAAACCAGTGATTTTGTGCAAAAAGGGGGTTTTTTTTATACAAAAGCAATTATTTTTGTGCAACCACCCTCCTCCCATGCATACACATATATATTTGTACAAAATACTTTCCTGAAACACTTCAGCAAAAATATTGTGTAAAATTATCACCTTTATGTTATTTCTCCCTACTAGATTCCCCAAATTTCAGGAATTACACATTTTTCAGTGGGAAAACTAATAACAGCCATTTCTCTTTCCACCTCTATCCTACAGGGGCCTATTTCACAAAGAATTCAAATGATTCTGGGGGACAATCCTCTTTTTCAACATGTACTCTATTTAAAGGCACATTTGAGTTTTAACCTCAGTTATGCTATCAAGGGAAAGTGAAATTAATTGCTTAAAAAGTTACATCAGTTTTTTCTTCTTCTACTACTGCTGCTATAGATTGAGTATCCCTTAAATGGAAATCTAAAATCCAAAGTGAACCAAATTGTCCACATTGATAGCTGATATAATGACACAGATATAATGACACTTTTGCTGATTGAGTATGTACAAACTTTTTACAAGTTAAATTATTTAAAATACTGTGAAAAAATACCTACAGCATTGTATAGTAGTTTGAGCAATAAACAGCAATTCTGAAAAACAGGTTCAAATCCCTGTTAGATCATGAAGCATTACTTTTCAGGACAACTCCCAAAATCCCGTATAGAATTCTGGGACTTGAGGTTCCAAAAAAGAAACTATTCTATATGCAAATGACATGTGCATAATATACAACTATCAATGTGTTTGCCGATAAAATGAATTCTAATTTTCAAGGAAGAAGCCCTTAGGAGTACAACAGCAAAAGAAAGATACAATAATATCTAAATACACATGTTAAGGGCTACTTAGCAAGACTGTGCATGCAGAGCACAAGAATGCTGACATCAGCCCCAGAGGGAATGATATTCATACCCTCACTGAAGACAGTAGATTCTGAAAGATGAAAGTCGGCAACAGCTGAAGCAACAAGAGCAATAGGGAACAGAGAAAGGAGATGGAAATCAGAAACAGGGTCATTGGGGCAAAGGCAACCCACCCATCAGCTTCTGAGGGCTTTGTTGTATATTCTCTTTCTAGTGAAAGCCCCTGGGGACACACATGAGCAAGAAGCAGAAGAAAAGTATGGCACTGCAGGCTTGCAAGCAGATCCCTTTGTTTAGAAAAACAAGATAAACATTTGTAAAGAAAAGTCCCTACTGAATGTGAAAGTATTAGTTATTAGCTCTAAAAATAAATCTGTGATTTTATGATTTCCATAAGTAAGGTGCCTGATTGACATTTACAAATATGTCACTAAAGCCACAAAAAATAAGTTGTGATAATAGATGGTCAAACTAGAATATACATGTTGATATGTCTGGAGGCCTTTTGTGGCTTTACCATGGCAGAGGTTGGAAAGCAATGTTCCTCTGAATGTTGTAGAACTTTAACTGTCAACTCCCTCAGCAAGCATAATCTGGGATCAGGGACAATAGGAATACTAGTCCAACTACATCTGGAGGATCACAGGTTTCCCATTCTAGTGGGATCTATCATGCCAGTAAGATATAATATGCTTGAGGGCCAAGGTCTCAGTGTGGTCTATTGCACTCTAAAAGGACAAGTTCTCATCTGCCCTCTTCAGTGAGCAGCACAGTTCTCTTCCACAATAACTGGTCTGCCCTCTCATGTTTCAAGAACATTTATCTTGTCACATTCATTAAAACCAGACCTGGCAAAGAAAGAAACCTCTAAGGAAGAAGTTCGTCTATCCAGTTGATCTTAAACCCATTTTCCACAATCAAGGATAGTATAAGGAAGCAATCAACTTCAGTGAAGCAAGAGCCAGAAGTTTCCTGACCCAACAGTAGATGGCAGCTACTGTTTCTACTTGAGTAGAGGCAGCCAGAAAGGACAGAGACAAACCTGTGTTTGCATGGCTTCTAGGAAATGTTAACTACTCCTACCCTAAGGGCACCAGGGGCCCTCCCACACAGCCCTATATCCCAAAATCTCAAGTCATAAAATCCCACATTATCTGAGTGTGTTCAAAGCAGATATTGTGAGATTTTCTGACTTGATGTTCTGAGATATAGGGCTGTGTGGAAGGGCCCTAGATCCCATCTGATTTTGGAAGTTAAGCAGGCCAATTCTGGTTAGGATTTGGATTATATTTAAGAGGAAGGAACTGGCAAAACCATAGCTGAATATTATTTGCCTAAGATTGTACAATAATGCAGTTACTATAAATTGACAGGTGACTTAAAGGCACAAACACATACACAAAATGCAATTCGCTATTTTGGTAATTAAACAAAAGGGATAACCTGAGAGAAGTTGTTAATTCCACCCAAAAATTGATGAGTTTCATTAAATGAACAACTCCACACAAAGTTCTCTGTTATCTGTTTATGAAGCTGGATCCTGATGTATCTGACTGCCATTTTGCCCATTTTGCTGCCCAAGCCTCCCCAGGCATATGACAATGTTGCATACCTCAACTTCCACCAAATAAAAAAAATATTAAAGAAGCAAATAGCATGGGTATGTGAATACCCTGCTTTCTTTGCTAAATACACCTGATTTCTTTTCGGTTCTGTTTTGTGCATGTTTTGTTTGAAATGAGTTTCCATATCATTTTGTCTGAACAAAACAGTCATATGTTGTAACATGCAGGAAACACCAAAATTGTCTGGGACTTTCAAATATGTAAACTGGGTTTTATCCACTGGTGGCTTTATTTGTCATGTAAAGCATTTATGATGGTACAACCCAGGGCACTTAATTGTTTCCCATCACACTCCTAACCCATCTGTTGCAGTTCTTCTTGTCATATTCCATTTTGTTTTGGTTAGAATTACAATCTTTGGCGTGTGTGAGTGCATGCCTGAATTGACTCTTGGAGTTTTGGAGTAAAGAGCTGTCACTTTCAAGTTTTAGGGATGCAATTACACAAGATGCAGGAGGTCTGTGAGAAGAGGATCTGGAGGAAGGATGTCCCGTGTGTCTAATAATTGAAAGCAGGTGCTCACACCAAATCATATTTTTTCAATAAGGCAAGGAGGTTCCATTTTTCATGAGCAATTTTTCAGATTTAAATGGAGTTCCAAGTTATTTTGTGATTTACTGCAGGAAAAAAAATACAGTTATGTTGCATGGCACAACACTGTTAAACTTGGTCCTGTCCATTAAGGCTTCAGATTATTCCTGTTTTCAATGGAAATTCTGCAGCTTTTCACCAAGTTGAACCATTAATCTATCAGTATTGCTGAAAAGGAAGGAGATATGTCAGCTTCACAGTGGGAAGTTGACTTCATTGGCTTCTCATGTCCACATTACATTTACTTTCATTTAATTTAATACTCCTAATAGCTGTGAGAGAAAACATGTAGAATAGTGCCGGTAGGTCTTATAATTGGTTTTTTAAAAATCTGTGGAAAGAACTTTGTTGCCAGTACCCTATAGCATGTCTGGGTCATTGTGGAGGTCATAGCAATAACAGAATGTCTGAGTTACCTTTAGGCATTTTTCATCTGAATTTGAGACTCTAGTTGAGCAACAATGGATCCTTCTCCTGACCTTAGCAAATTGAGTTTTCCTCTGGTACTTATTTCATCCCCAGAATTAGGACAAGTACAAGAAGAAAAGCTAATTGAAAAACAGTTTACCATCTCTGGGGCTTTTCTTTTTATATAAAAGGTCTTATCCAAAGGTTCCTTTGGCCTTGAGGGAATTTCAGCATATTCTTTCAGAATATAGATTCCCCAGTACCTTCCGTTGTCATTCAGAAATAACTCCATTTCTGTTTCTGATCATGCAAGGTCATGCTGCTTGTCTCTAAACAATTTGGAAAGTCTTTTCTTGGCCATTTCCCAGGTTTAACAGATCTGATACCTGCTTTCCATTTGGTTTATTGTGCACTATTTAAATTGCGGGGGAGGGGGTATATCTCACCCTAATCAACAAATAAAAAGACAAAAGAGGATACAGATTTGCCTAAAATTCATGTGAATTTCTACAAATCAAAGTGAATTTTAGAGTCATCACTATGATTCAAATGAAGGTAGAACATTTCACCAACATGGACAGAAGTAACTGGGTTGTGATCTGCTACCCAGAAGTTCAGTGCTAATGTTCATCTTTCAAGGGCCCTTCCACACAGTAAAATGCATAGTTTTGTTGCTATCATCTATACCAATATTACTCTAAATATTACAGTACAAACAACAAAATTACGTCTATGTTGTTACAAAGAAATAAATTTGCATTTAATGTAACAATGTATGCACACACAACATAGTGTTGCTAAAACAGTGTTGATTCATAACAGGTCAATACAAATTATATTCTGAAGAAGATAATTGAACATGTGTATGCTTCTTCTGGTGCTATTAATTAACAATTTATAAAACGTGTAAGATAGTTAATGATATGGTTCAGTAAGTGAAGATGTATCTGTGAAATCATTACTGCAATAATTCTATTACTGACCAAGGGTTTGATTTTTTTCATTTCATTGGCTTCCCATAGCGGTGTGACCCTTATTCTCACAGAGCTGAAACATCCTGCTCTACCATAACATCTGGATCTGAACAATATTTGGGAACAGGGGGGAGGCAGAGGACCTCGGGCTGCACTGTAGACAAAATAACTTTTGAGCTAACTGAAGTTTCTGATTAGTGTGAACCATTTCCCACTCCTTCCATTGGGCTTGTGTTTCTATTGGGTCCCCCACCCCACCTCAGTGACTTCTATTCCACCAACTTTGCATTTTGACTTGTGGGAATTTTTAAAAAATAATTTTGGGACTGACAAAAATCCTTTGCCAGTATTTTCAGATCACATCTTTCTTTCATCACAAATTAGAGACGCACAGCAGTAAATACACAAACTGATAACATTAGAAAGTCAAAGTGAAATCTTGATGCTTACCCATATAAACACAAACATTCCATCTTGCTTTATGATTTAATTACAGTGCATTCATGCTAGGCACAGGAGCATTTTTTAAAGATGAAAATTTATATTTGAGATAGCCTCCATGTACAAGGTACTCTAAATCAAAAGTAGACTAGTGCTATTTCTAAAACAAATCAGCGCCCTGCATATAAGCCTGGGGACCTGTCCAAGCACAGCGCTAGAGAGGAAGGAAAAGGAGCAGGACAAGCAGTTGTGTCCTCAAATACATCGACCAGCACACCAAGGAACAAGGCCCCAAGAACGAATTGTTGTTGTGTGTTGTCCTCTGCTTATAACTGCACCCATGGTAACTGGGGTTTTTAACTGAATTTTTAAAAATATTTTTTAAAAGCAAAACAATCGACAAATGGAGAAGGGAGAGCTTTGAGAGTGGGATTCTACAAAACGCATACCGCAATCGCACACTGCAACATGCATCCAGTGGAAATAGCATATTTTTAAAAACTCACCAGAAATCCCGATTCAGGCCATAAAATTATGTACAGCTGATCAGCACATATCCCATGCAAATAATGAAACTGAGATCAAAATGCAGGTGCTTGTGAAGTCAGGGCTAGCAGTGAATTAATCAGGGAAAGAAACCGAATACACATCTCAGGTGAAATGTAAACAAACACAAACACACACCACCACCATCCCTCCCAGGAAAGGAATATCCATAGGAATACTTAATTCACGCCTAATTGGGTTTTAAAGGGGGAGAGGCTTGCATACCCCAATGAAGTTGTGAGCTATGCTGGCAGTGGCAAAATAGTCACCGGTAGGGTCTCCCATGCCAGACAGGTCACAACTGAATGATCTGACAAAGAGCATCAATGGGCAGGATGGGCTCTCTAGCCTTTGGCAACCATCCTAGGAGAAGGAAAATTCTGATTTCAAACCCGGGCAGATGGTGCTCGCTTAACCCTGTAGGGTCAACCATCTCAGAGAAGGAAACTCAAACCAAACCTATGACCTGAGGACCTCGCTGCCACCGTGCAAGCTTGCTAGGCCCCAGTAGATGAACCTTTGGTTTAAAGGGTGAGGCCGGTTATGTGCACGCTGCGCTCCACCAGAAAAATCCATTGCAAAGGCTCGAAGGACACATCCAACCTCTGAATCATCAACACACTTGTAGAAAGCGTGGGATGAGTTCTTCCTGAATCTTCATTCACGAAGAAAAGCCAAGAGGAGGGGTGGGGGCTATCTTGAGTTTTTCAGGCTCCAGGAGCCCAAAAATCCCAAGACAGCAGTGTGGATTGAGACCAGAAGTCATGCGATACAATCCCCAAGCTCAATCCACACAGCGCCCTTAGCTGGAAAGACCCGGGTCTTTCCAGTTGTCAAATTACTTTGGCACAATGCAGGATTTTCATTTTTACCTGAGTCGTCATTTGGATGCTCCAGGTAAAAATATGGGAGGGCATGCATTTTCCACCCTGTGTGAATGCACCCTTCATTTTCCAAAGTTTGCTTGGGTTGTTCACTGTTTATTCCCCTACTGAAATGCTCTTCATACTAAAAAGCTTAGCAAAGCTGTAATTCAGAGATGGGAGAAGAGATCCAACACTTTCTCCACATCCAAGTTGTTTTTACTGTCCTTCATTCATTACAGATGACAAAGTGAAAGCAACATTTCAGAAGCAGGCAACCGTAATTGCTGTGATCAAAGAAAATAATTTAAAACAATTATGCAGATAACTTTTTTTAAAAAAAATAATGGCAGTTATTTAAAAGTAGAGGCAGTTTTAAGTCCAAATAAATTTCTGAGGTTATTTTCCATGTGCAATGCCAACATGAGTATTGATCAAAAGGTTATACTCTTTGCAACAAATAACAAATGGTTTCAAATTTTATGATTTTCCATGCTTGTCTTGCTTCTGTTGAGCAAACTATTGTTTGCAGTGACTAAAGATGTATTGAGGCAAATATAAGTATGAATCTCAAAATTTTTCTCCATCAGAACATCTGGAGAATGTATATTTTTCTCCAACAGAACATCTCCCCTTTGCCTTCATACAGCAATCTAAAAAATAAGTTGTATTCCGATGTATAAGCTGCAAAGCTATTCCATTAAGAAGGGAGAAGGGGAGTTTACGAGTTGCTAGCTACCATGAACAACCGATTTCTCCTTTACTGTGTCATAACCCAGGCTTTCTTTAAGGCCCCCTCTACACTGCCGGACAATCCAAGTTCTCACAGCAGAAAATACACATTATCTTCGGCCTCTTCCACACAGGTATATAAAACCCCACATTATCTGCTTTGGGCTGGGTTATATGGCAGTATGGACTCAGATAACTCAGTTCAAACTTCTGATTACTCAGAATGGCTATATATCACTTTCCTTGTCTCACATTTGTCCCTGTACATAACTTGCTAGGAATTGCAAAATAGAGGGTATTGTTGCACTCATGTTCTGCTTGGCCAACTTGATATACTTGGGTGGCCAGTGTGTGAACAGAATATTGTATTTGGTTTAGTCCAAAATGGCTCTTATTTTTGTTTATGGAGAAAACAATGGCCTCTGGTTCCTTGTGAAACAGATCCACTGATTGTTTATTTTGATTGTTCATAGGAAAATTGAGACTCTTGTTATGCACAATTCAGATTTGCAGTGCAACTAACGCTCCTAATTTGAGGTAATTTGGGACCACCCTAGGACACTGTGCTGCCTGAAATGAAGAACAAATGGCAACACTACCCTAATGTATACCATTCAGAAATATGATAGGACTTTATCCTGCACAGCACCTAAGAGCAATAGGTTGTTTAAATCATGCATGGCAGCTTGCCCAGAAGACATAGTGCTATCTTCACACAAAGAAAAATAACCAAGGGTCTACTATTGCTGGTCCCTCTACATCAGGGGTGCTCACACGTTTTCAGCATGCGAGCTACTTATAAAACAAGCAAGTCAAAATGATCTACCCACTACAAAATGTGAAACATATAACACAATATCTGCTGGGTTTTCTGAGTCCACACTGCCATATAATCTGATTCAAAGCAGATAACATGGGATTTTATTCAACTGTGTGGAAAGGACCTCAGATAACCCAGGGCCCTTCCACACATCCTATTTTACAGTTGACACACACAAACTGATTTCTTACTACTGGACGAATTGCTGCCAGATTTGGCCACAAGACACCTACAAGGAGTGACCATCACTAAAAAAATGATTTTGTCATTTGGGAGTTGTAGTTGCTGGGATTTATAGTTCACCTACAATCAAAGAGCATTCTGAACCCCACCAACAACAGAATTGGGGCAAACTTCCCATACAGAACCCCCACAACCAACAGCAAATGTTCAAGGCAGAGAGGAAGGAAAGGAAGGAAGAAATGAGAGAGGGAGGAAACAGGAAGGAAGGAGGCAAGGCAAGAAGGAGGGGAGAAAGGAAGGAAAAGAAGAAAGGAAGGAAAGGAAGAAAGGAGATGAGGAAGGAAGGAATGGCTCCCGTATGGTTTCCCATAGTTTCGCTCTACCTCTCTCCCCCTTTGTCACCCAACTTCATCTTTTTGCTGTTGTTTTTGTTCTCCAGTATTCAGGAAAGCAAAGACCATGGTAAATGTATATATTTTAAATTTTATTTGGTACTTTGACTTTAGCGAAGGAAAGTTTAGAGGGAGGGCAATCAGCAACTGCATTTAAAATAGTATGTTTTCACTTTTGTTTTTGAAAACTCATGTTATAGTTTATTTAACTACCATTTATAGATCAAACTATAGCTTACCTGATTTATGGATTTAAAATATATCACTATTTCAGAGTTTGCCTACAGCTCTAGCATATAAGTTTGATGTATTTTGTATTTTCGGTGTTTCAAATTTACTATATTTCGCACCTATTGCTGCGGTGGGGGATGGGATATGGCTCTTTAAATGGCATAGGACCCTTAAAATAAATGAATATAATTTTTAGAGTAGAGCAATGTAAATAAGGGGAACTGGAGAATAAGAACTATATCATGTGGAATGTATATCTTGATCTGTGTGGTTAACAGCACTGCATGGCTGAGTACACTTTTGGTGAGCACTCTTTGGATCTTTGCTTCATGAGCCTCCAGACTTTGGATCACAGTTTTTTATGTTCTGCAGTTCAAATATTTGCCTCTTTGTTCTTCCTTTGCTTTTGTATTTGAAATATAAGGTTCACAATAAGGCTTTTGCAGATGAAATATAACTATTTAATTGTGATCACGGAATGATAAGACAATGCAATGGAAAATGATTTTAATGATGAGATGCTGGGAACTGTTTTTTTATTTTAATTGCTAATTTTTATTGGTTTTATCTGTTAGTATATAACTGCTTTTAATTGTATTTTATATCGTGGGCATTGGTTGCCATGTGTAAATTGCCTCGAGTCGCCTTCAGGTTGAGAGGGGCGGTATAGAAATATAGTAAATAAATAAATATTTGCTTGGATCTGGTCACATTGCAGAACTGGGGTTGTGGGAGCTGCAGTTTGGTCCACCCTCTCCCTTCCCAATACTTTTAAATGTCACATCTGTGGTTTATTGAACATTTTTCATAAATTGCTGGTTATTAGATTTGCATTCACAATTGTGGATGAATCTTATGAATTTGTTCAACCACTACAAAGTGAACAATCACACATATAGTTCAGAAAGCTTATTAAGTTATGTTTGGATTTTGGTATGCATGGTTGTTGTTGTTGTTGTTGTTGTTGATTTGTTCAGTTGCTTCCGACTCTTCATGACCTCATGGACCAGCCCATGCCAGAGCTTCCTGTCAGTTGTTGCCACCCCCAGCTCCTTCAAGGTCAAGCCAAGGATACCATCCATCTATCTTGCCCTTGGTTGGCCCCTCTTCCTTTTTCCTTCCAATTTCCCCAGCATCATTATCTTCTTCAAGCTGTCCTGTCTTCTCATGATGTGGCCAAAGTACTTCATATTTGCCTTTAATATCCATTCTTATGCATGATATGTTCAATCTATTTACAAGACTGACACTCCTTTCAGGATTGACTCTTAGAGCACAGGTGGTTAAAAGAATTAGTCAGGTAAGAAAGGACCAGGGTTTCCCTCTGCATCTCCAAAATACATCAAACCCAATTAGACTGGACATTTACCCTAACAATTTACCCTAACCATTTACCCTAACAATGAAGCAGCAAGGCATCTCAGTTTCAATTTGTGAACCTTATTTTTCTAAAAACACCTGCTCTTTGATTGATATTGTTAAGAGTTGTTAAGAGTGAGATCTATAAAGTGGCAGAAGGCAAGGTAGCTTAGCCCCTCCCTATCTTATGGTGTTACCTTTAGAAGTTGTTTGCAAGAAGGTACCTCGTGAATACAGACTTATTCACCACTTGTCTTTTCTTAAAGGTGAACTGGATAATGAAGCTATTCCTGTGAAACTTTGCATAGAATGCTATACATCAGTGGTTCTCAACCTGTGGGTCCCCAGGTGTTTTAGCCTACAACTCCCAGAAATCCCTGCCAGTTTACCAGCTGTTAGGATTTCTGGGAGTTGAAGGCCAAAACATCTGGGGACCCACAAGCTGAGAAACATTGCTATACATCCTTTGATGCAATGGTGTATGAAATGTGCAGGAAATGAGTTTGTGTGGGGGGGAAAGCCAGAGTTTGACAGGATGAAAGGGATTACCAATGCCTTGGATGTGAATGTAGAACAGCAAATAGGGAAATCTGAAATGCCATGTACGATGGGTTGGGCCACTTTCTCCTACATCCCATCATAGTTTATGACAACCAAAGCTGTACATGACAAATGCCATTCATCTGTTGAAAGAAGATAAGATGTTTTCCCTGGGGGATTTGCAAAGGGTGTACAGGCCATATTGGCTGGCCTGGCGAAGGAATGAAACAAATGTGTTTGTTTCTTGTTTATGGCAAGAAGTGGAGCATGATTAATATATGGATTCATTGCATACCTTTTGGTACCCTTTTGGTGCTGGGCAGGAATCCAGAATGGCTGAGGAAGAAATCTGCCGTGGCTGATACGGGCATTTGCTCTCTCTTATAAAGTCTTGGGACAGAAAGGAGAGCCTTGGGTTTGCTTTCTAATAAATCAGGAATGGGCAAACTTCAGCCTTCCTATTAGCTGTTAGGAAGTGTGTGAGCTGAAGTCTAAAACACTGGAGGGTCAAAATATGCCCATGCCTGCAATAAATTGTTAGCTGGGGAACAACCCATACTATTGGATTGCACTCTAAGCTCAGGTTTTTCATCCAATGTAAGTCTTGCTCCCCCATTTTGCTCATTCTCAAGTTCAACCCACCTTAAATAAGTTAGAGGTCAAATAAAGTGCCATTTATTTAACACAGTTCTCTGAATCTGGATTCATTATTTCATGGTTGATCATCAATACTTGATTCCTGGCTGAGAAAGCAGCTATTTCCCATTCTATATTTTAAAGTCCATTTCAGCCACTGTTCCTGAAAAAGAAGAAACTTGAGACATAATGCAAATAAATATACATTTCCCTTTGTTGAGATTCATCCCAGCAGTATTTCACATTTTCCAGGTGGTACCTCTGCCACACAAGAACTGTCTGGAGAAACAAGACAAAACAGTGGCCATTTGTGCAGCTTTCTGATCCAGAAAGCTATGTAGAAAGAAAAACATACAATATAATTTGCCCCCTGGTCAAAATTGTTCTGGTTGCAGATTTGGAGTCTGAGTTTCACTGTTTCCAAATTAATACGGTGTTTTTAGGTTCTCATGGGTTTTTATGAGCTAGAGAACATGATTGCTCAATTTATTGGAAAATCATTGGTCATTTGATTAATAACATTGAATTGAAGTAAAAAAAAACAGGGAAGAAAAACCGAGGTGGCTGGTATCTTCCACAAGGTTCTCAAAGTTAAACAGGTTCAAAGTCTTGGGTAGTTGCTTTAATTCGGGCAGAATCCCACAGTTGATTCGCTGTCCCATTATCATAGAGGCCACCAGTTACTAAGGAAGAAACAATACTGTTCCAATATGTTTTAGTTATTATCCTGTGCATCCAATGTTTTAAAATAATATCCAGTTCACAATACAGTCATTCTTCTACTTTCATGCACGTTATTGTGTCGTTGCCCCCCCCCCCCGCCCGAAATACTCGTAGCTCCATAGGAGAATGAGTGGAATGGGCTGCTACTACAGCAGCCCCAAGGGGGCAGGCTTCCCACCATTAGACAATACATAGTTTGACTAATGCTTCAAAAGATCTATCTGACTGTGAGAGGTATTCAGCAGTGGAACTCTCGGCCCTTGAGTGTGGTGGAGGCTTTTCTTTGGAGGCTTTTGAACAGAGGCTGGATGACCATCTGTTAGGGGTGCTTTGAATGTGATTTTCCTGCTTCTTGGCAGGGGGTTGGACTGGATGGCCCAAGAGGTCTCTTTTAACTCTATGATTCTATCTTTTCCTATGCATGAAGTTTGTGCCCCAATTCTGCTTCCTTCATTCACACACAGGACAGCCTATCAGAATGATACTTCAGGGGTTGCTGTCTTATACACATAAACCAGGGGTGGACAAATGTGGACCTTCAGGTCATTTTGCACAAGAACTTCCACAGTTACTCATCACTGGCAGTGCTGGCATAATATAATGGGCCCCAAAGTATTTCCCATCTCTGACACAGAGCAATGCTCTACAATGGTGAGTCAATTAAATGTATATAAACCTATGCACATAAGTTGTATGGAAACAGTGCAGGTGGAACTGGCAAGCAAGTGCCATGCACAAGTCCAAATTATACTTTAACATATTACCTGAAATGGCTCTTGGATAATAGACAGTATCTGTAATATCTTATAAACATTTGCATGTAAATACTGCATATAGTTTATGTAACATATAGAGAGAAAACACGAGAGCCTTTACATTACACTGATGATCATAAGTTATTAAAAAACGGATTCCTGTATGCCATAGAGATTGAAAGCTGAACAACTAGCAAACATCTTCAAAGAAGAATAATTGCAAGGTGATAGATTGTGTACAATGACACTTATGACTAAAGTGCCTTGTTTGCTGAAAAAGGTCCAGAACTGAATTTAATTCTGCTGGCAAAATTAAACTCACTTTTTAGGCCACTATTCTTTATGTTTTCAAGCACAACTGATGAATAAATGTGTCTCCTCGTAGCCTACCATTCAGTGAATTGACATTGCTTATTTTTACTGTGAGAGAAACATCTGTCCATATAATCAGGTTGCCGTGAATGCTTTGCTATATTTGCCATTTTTAAAAAATCTATCCCAAGAGAAAAAAGAGAAGAATAAATAAACTAGCTTTTTACCCACTTTATAGTTCTCACCAATCCTAGACATTGGTACAATGTCTTGTGCAGATCAAAAACACACTGGATTGTGACATATGGTACACCAAGGTCAACAAAACAAAGTTGGGCATTTTCAAAAGAAAACAATAATCAGAATGCTAAAACACAGAAGCTAAACATTCTCACAGCATATGAAAATGTAGAATGGTTGGGAACATATATGTAACTGGGTTAAAAGTTTGTGCTATAGGACAATGTTCATAATTGGTTGGATTAAGGGTAGCTTGTCAGTAAAAAGAAAAATGAATCTGATCCTCATCTTGTGAGATGATTGTTTTAAATATTTTCACCTCATGACCCATGTGTTCAGTCTTAAATTTACATCAGATGGAAGGATTCATTTTTAGCTAAAGGCTCCAGATTCCCACTTGTGGCAGGATCTCAGGATTTGTATTATAATGTAGGAACATCTAAGGATACACAGGGCAGAGCTAATGACAGAGTAGGCAGAACCAAAGCAAGGTGGCCAAAGTCAGCAATAATTCTATCAGGTTTTCCATGTTTAAGAACAAGAAGCACAACTCAATTCTATGTATATGTTTCCGGGAGTCCCAGTATAATTCACTACCAGCTCTATTCCATGCAACTGCTTTTTTGCCTACTCAAGAACAAGCTTTCTTGCTTGACAGGAACTCAGTTGCATACAATCGTGTTCCCATCTTTAAACCACAGTTTAGTTCTATGCTGAATTTGTTATTGTGTGTTTTCAAGCCATTTCTAACTTACGGTGACTCTAGGTGACACTATCATAGGGTTTCCTTGGCAAGATTTGTTCAGGGAAGAGTTGCCTTTAATTTCTTCTCTGACAGAGATTATGAGTTGTGTATAATGACACTCATTACTAAAATGACTTGATAGCGAGTGCCCTAGGTTTGCCTTCCAGTAAAAGGCTGGCCAGTGTGAGCAGCCCATAGCACTGGATTGCTCTTGGGATCAGGTGTCTTATCCAAGGGAGGTTGAGAAAGTGGTCATGGATTGACACCTGGGCTTAATCAGATCCACATCAGGTTTCTCCCTCCTCTTTTGCTCATCCCCAGACATAACTAAATTCAATACACTTTAGGCCAAATAATGTCATCATTGTTTAACCCAATTCTCAGTGTTTGACATGTTATTTCATGGTTCATCATCAATTGAACCATAAGGGGTGGGATTGTTAACTGTTTTTATGAGGTTTTATGATGTTTTAAATTTGTGTGTCGTACATGTTGGAAATCGCCCTGAGCTTCGGGAAGGGTGATCCATTAAATCAAAATAATAAATAAATAAATTACCTTATCCTTCCTGTAAGGGTGACTTGTCCAAAGTAAGCTAATGGATTTCCATAGCTGGATGGGCATTCACAGAATGATCTATAAGAGTGCTAGTCTAACAATCAAATAATTATACAATGTTAGCCTGTGTTACTAAATGCACCTTTTATTGCATCTTTAAGAGACACTTGTTGCTGGAAATTAATAACACAAAATGTTGTGACTCTTTCTAAAGCTGCTTTGCATCAATACATCTTTTAAATTAAACATAATGTATATTGTAGAGTGTCAATATACAGATATATCTGCATGTTTGTATAATCCTATGTTATATATAAAAGTGGAGGAAGGAACAATATGACAAATTGCAAGGATATGTGAACAATGGACTAAAGAAAACAGAGTGGCATGGGGACAATGGCTGAGGACCAAACTATAAGTGACTTTAAAGATATGAGAAGAGTTTCTATGTATCTTTAAAAATTATAAGCAGAAAATGCTGGAAGGAGAATGAAGGATTTCTCTTTTAAGTTATTATTTGGCATGGGAAAGACAATCTCACTATTGCAGAAGGACCTTCCTTCCTGTAAGCAGCAACGTTGGGAGGGAGAACTTCAGTTGGCACTAGCATCCTTCCCAGGGTCCAAGGAGAGAAGAATAGGAAGTAAAAGGAGATGGAAGTGACATGGCTTTCTAGGTATCAATTTCCATTACACATATTGAGAAAGCAGATAAACAAGAGGGAAACACACAAGTTGCTCCAACTCTCTGGCTCATTCCTACTGCCCCTTGTAGGCTCAATTGGTTTTTTGTGCAAAGCATTGTGGTACCACTCTCCCCCACTTCCGACTGAAGAGAAGATACATGCAGTGCCAAACCATGTTTAACTTGACATACAGTTTGGCCTTAAGTCAAACAGAAGCTTGTGTGAAAAGTGCCAAAGACTAGCTGCACCAACTGGTTCTGAATAATAAAATACTCAATGGTTTAATTGTGCTGGTAATGCAAATATATCCAGTTTAACACCACATGGCAGCTAAATGAGTCTACCTTTGTGTGCCTCTCACAAACTTGCACCCTCCATAATTTCAGAATGATTCCAAGCAAAAGCCGGCTATCAACAGGTTTGCTTGCCTTTCATTTGAACTGAATTTGGACCAAAGGTGCTCTGACTGAATGCCCCTGTTTGTTTTCTCTGTTTCCATCTACTTAAACGGGTGAATGTGAAAGACATTTTCCCTCAGCCTCAGTGCTGGGTGTGTATGTATCAGGATTAACTTTTCAACTCAGTAGTAAATTTTCATTTGTCATGGAAATTGTGAGTCATGAAAAAATATAATCTAAACTTGGCTTGTTTAGACTCACTAATAAACCTTTTTACAAGACATAAAATAACCAAGTGCTTCAAATTCAGAACCCAACTATTCTTGTTGTTGCTGGGGTTCTCAGACAGAAGTAAAATGATTCCAGATGCATTCAGAGTGCTGTGCCTCCTGTTTTACTCTCTTTCATTGTAAATACTATTAAATTCTGATCAGTGTTCAAGATTGTATTTTGCCACCAGGGAACTAAGGTAATAGAGCAATATTTCTACAAGATTTGTTGCCAATGTCTTCCAAAAGGCTAGGCTTCAGCATACAAAGAAAAGCTTTAATATTTTATTCCCTAGAGTTAATTTTTTAACGTTCAGTGCTTCCAAAAGCAAACAGAGAAATACCTGTTTAGTCTCAGGGCAGATCAATGTATTTTGCAAGGGTGGAAATATCTTGGTAAGCTATGAGATCAGATGGGACAGAATTTAACATGATTTGGAAAATTAAAATGAAAAAAGTTGATCGTCATCAAAACAAAGTTTCCTTATTTTCAATGGATTGAAATCAAATAGATTTGTTCAGTATATGCATTTTTATTTAATACAGCATTATTTGAATTTGTTTTTAAAGCTTAAACTTAAGAAAATGTTATGACTAGAATTTTCCTTCCTATGATTAAGAATCAATATATTGGCTTTAAATGCAGCATCAGGAAATCTCTATTCTGACTAATAGAAGGGAGGATAAAATTATCAATAAAAGTGACTGAAACCATCTGTGCCTTCACAGAGCAAAACCAAATATTTAAAACCATTCTGTCTGTGTTAATGGGAATTTCATACATTCTGTGGTAGCCCCCCCCCCCCCCCACATGCTTGGTGTATACATTTTCATTTCATTTCATTTCAATTTATTATTTGATGAGTCACTCTCCACCGGAGTGCTCTGAGTGACCTACACAGCAATAAAACAGCAAACATATCAACGATAAATCACAAAATAAAAGCTTTGACAAAAAGCCAAGTTTTGACAGCTTGAGAGAAAGACTGCAAATCAGGTATAGCTCTAATGTATGGAGGTAAGGAATTCCACAAGGTTGAGGCAAGAACCGAGAAGGCCCTGCACTTCATGGAGTCCAGGCGTGCCTCCCTAGGACCCTACATGATGGGAAGCAGTGGACAATCCAACAATTTGTTGGGATCTATAAGACATCTTTATAAAGTCCAAAACCAGAAAAATGGCTTGCATGTGTAGAACATCCCTCATTAAATTTTGTAGTTGTCATGTCTCTGCAATTAAAATGAGCACAAGGAATGAGTAAAAAGAATAGTGTGAATTGTAAGGTGCCTAGGTTGGATAATAGCAATCAAATATACAATGGGGAGCACTTTGGAGTGCCAGTCAGATATATACCAAATGCACAAAATTTGGGAGAGCATGTTACAAATGGAGTGGTTCTGAGTATGTATGTTTTACAAGAAAGTAGTAAAGAAGCAAATAAATTGATGGCTATTTAGAACAAGGAGTTTTGCTATATTAATAATACAGCAAACATTTTGCATACATTTAACACTGGCATCAATTTATGCACGTTGAGCACACTTTCCTCTGACCTATTGAAATAGTTACATGAGAATACACTAAATATAAAACATATGTAGTAGTAATCACTTTGGCAATGGCAGTTGAATGACATTCCGTGCCAATGTGTTTCCCCCAATTGAGACACATTTGATTCCTTGTATACTTTGGGTAAAATGTGCCCATAGTCATGAAGAATTTGGGTACATTTAGTCAATCTTACATTAGAAAATTTTGAATGGTATGTTTACGGTAAGTACCGCAGTTTGCAAAAACGTGTACTTCACTTGATAGTTCCTCATACAACTTACACTGATGTAAAAACTAAATGATGTAATATATCCCAATTTCTTTATCCATGTGCATAGTAAACAAACAGCATATTCAACATGAATTTTAAGAAAGATGAAAGGAGTTCAAGCAAATAACATCTGAAATGGATAAGACTCCTCAGTGAAGACTATTGCCCTTGCGGTTTGGTGAAAACCCCACGTGCCCACCCCAGCAATCCTCGTGATATCGTGGTAGAGTGCACTTGAGTGCAGAGTTCAGGTGTTGGTGGTTTATACGTCACACGAGAAGGGAGGACTCTCACTCTTCTGGAGCTCCAATTGGTTGATTTGGCCCTGCATTAGGACCTTCTGCTGCTACCCCTGCATTTCCCTCATGTCCCTGTGGTGTCTCTCTGTCGGACTCCATTGTCGGATGATGTTGGACTTGAGTCGCCTCAGCCCAGCTCTTCTTGGGGTGGCTTACACATTTTAAGGGAACCACATGCTTCTGTTTCACGGCCGCCGCTTCCCCACCTGCAGCCAGAGCTCCTTCCGCAGCCTCTGTCGCTTCGTTCTTCTTTAAATCTTTTGCCTTTCCCAGGAACTTAGATGGAACCATGAAAGTATCCTGGTCCGGCTTATCTTGCTTGCGTCGCATTTGCCATTTGGTGTCATACATTGCCAACTCCTCAGAATCCATCTGTTTGGCGTAATCGAGGCACTTCTTGGCAGTTTGATTCAAAAGGTTGAGTGTATACTTTGTCCATAGTTCCTTTATCTTCTCCAGCACCAATGGCTCTTTGTTGCAGTCCCCCGTGGGCGTCTGTATCTATGTGCTGCCCGTCAACACCTGAAAACAGTCGAGGGTGAGGTAGAATTCGCAGTCCTCCAGTTTAGTTCCTTTTCTGAAACACACCCGGTAATTCTTCAGGACGATGACCTCGCCGTTCTCGAGGGGGCGCCCAGACAGCGAGAGGTAGAAGGGCAACTGCAGTAAAGAGCGCTCATGCACAACGGCCCGGGTGTGGTGGGCTCCGTCCATGATGCACAGGACCCGGGCGGGGCACCTCGCCCACAACCTTCAGGATTTTTGCAAGGTGTTCTTGGGTGCCAGGCTTGTCGTGGTCTCCCAGCAGATGGGCCACAAGCCAAGGCTCCTCCTGGCTCGGGCTCCAGGCCTGGCTGCCCAGGCTCTGGGGTGGCGCGGGGTCCATGCTGGTGGCAGAGGAGGAGGAAGGCCTGCGAGAGGGAGCTCCAGAGAAGGAACAGCTGGCTGCCCTGCACTCTGCCTATTCTGGAATGCACCGCAGCATGTGGAGGCCCAGCCAGGAAGACTCCAACTGCGAAAGGCGCGCATGCGTGCTGCTCCCTATATATATAGTTTTGCTATATTGTTCCCTGATTGTGAAATGTCCTCGTCTTAAGAATTGTGATTTATTCCTTTCTCTTTGCTTTTAGCAACGTTCTGAAGACACATCACTTCAGACTGGACTTTTAATGTTTTGAAGCTTATCGATTCTAAAATTTTGTTGATTAAAACATTTTGGTTATTATTGTTATGGTTTCATGACATTGGTAGCACGTGTCCTTGTGTTATTAATGCACAGAGTTATCAATGAAAACTGATAGGTATAGATGAAGATGTGCATTCCTGATCACATTAAAGACAAAGCACATCCATTTAAGGAGGCTTGGATGAATAAGTAGACATGCATTGGAGACATGCACCCAGCTTTGCACCTGCATCAGCCAAATGGTGGAAAATTATTTCTGTGCGTGAATATGACAGGATGCAAACACTTAACTTTCATAATATCACTATTGACATTCACATCTTGCCTTTCCTACAGGGGAAAGTTCTTTATTTTTATCCACTGTGTCTCATGAGTAATGCTTCCTATCAATCTAAATAGAATGAAAATTTCATTTTGAAATGCAAGAGACAAACATTAAATCTCCAAATCAAATGAAGTTATACAATCAATATTTCAAATCTGAACTTGAATTTCATAAGTAGGAAACATTCTAAAGTTGTCTGTATTTGATATAATAAAGGTTTGTCAGCTGAGGATAAAATATATCAGAAAGAATCAAGTTAGTAGAGTGCAAAGTCTAATGACTGTAGTATAAAATAATTTTACTTGTTTGCATTAACTCCAATTCTCATACTGTGGTTTTAAAAGGAGAGAGAAAAACATACATTTAAGTTCCGATTTTTGAATGTCATTGCACATTTAGATTATATCATCCATGGAGTTAATCTGATTATGCTAATAGCTGAGAGGAGTAAAAATACATTTTCAGATGTGCTGATATGAATCATATTACTTGAACTGTGTACCATTATTTCTTTCTAAAGCAACTAGAGGCATTCTATAGAAGTTTTTAAATCTGAGTGTCACCAGTATGCACTTGCACATGTGTGTACATGTAATATTTTGAGATGTGAAACTAAAAGACATGTGGGCAAAATAGAAACTACCTCAAAAGAACGATTATGGTTCTGGGTTTAGAAAGAGCACCAACATCATTCCTCAGTCCACCTTTTTCCTTCCATTTTCCATTTGTCTTCTCTAAGCATAATTCTTCTCATGATGGTACCAGCTCTAATATCCTTTCCTCCAATGAGCAGTCAGGCTTTATTTCCTGAAGTATGGACTGGTTGGATCTTCTCATGGTCCAAGGCACTCTCAAAACTTTCCTCCAACACTACAGTTCAAAAGCATCTATCTCCCTTCACTCAGCCTTCCCTAAGGTCCAGCTCTCACATCCATGGTTGCCAGTGACTATGTGGATCTTTGTTGCCAGTGTGATGTCTCTACTCCTCACTATTTTACCAATATTGGACATTGCTCTCCTCCCAAGAAGTAAACGTCTTCTGATTTCCTGGCTGTAGTCTGCGTCTGCAGTAATCTTTGCGCCTATAAATACAAAGTCTGCCACTGCCTCCACGTTTTCTCCCTCTATTTGCCAGTTATCAATCAGTCCGGTTGCCATAATCTAGGTGTTTTTTTTAATGTTTAACGGCAACCCAGCTTTTGCACTTTTTTCTTTCACCTTGATTAGAAGGTTCCTCCTCACTTTTGTCCATCAAAGTGGTATCATCTGCATATCTAAGGTTATTAATATTTCTTCCAGCATTTTTAACCCCATCCTTGCATTCATCAAGCCCCACACATTGCATGATGTGTTCTGCATACAAGTTGAATAGGTTGGGTGAGAGTATACAACCCTGTCGTACACCTTTCCCAATCTTGAACCAGTCTGTAGTTCCATGGTCAGTTCTTACTGTTGCTACTTGGTCATCATACAGATTCCTCAGGAGAGAGACAAGGTGATTTGGTATGCCCATACCACCAAGAACTTGCCACAATTTATTATGATCCACACAGTCAAATGTGTTCTCCTCTATTTCTCCTCTTATCCCATTATGGGTGAGAGGGATGATATTATTGTGCCATTTAGTCCTGTAGCATTACAAACAAATTGTTCCATTTGTCCTTCCATATCATATGTTGTTCTTTCTTGCCTTTTCTCCTGAAATAATCAATTTGCAGATTTATCACACCAGCAAATGCAATACATGTGGATTTTTTTAAAAAAACGGGTGCGGGGGCTTTGATGATACCGGGGCTTTTTCCTTCCTCCCATCCTGCTGCTCTGGAGGAGAAGGAAGGCACTGATTTATGTGCTGGGAGTAGAGAAAACTCTTAGAATTTAGATCTCTGAATGAGAGACGGAGAGAGGGAGCAAAGTCAGAAAAGCAGGAGGCTCCTTTGAAGTGTTTCTTGAGCTGTGTTTGCAGCAACCCAATGGAATTCACCCAGTACAATTGTACTCTTGTACAGCTGGGAGGTGGGACAGCAGACTATGCTGGGGTGGCTCTTGCACCGCAGTTTTACTTTAGTTAGAAGAATTTACCAGAGTTCATTGCTCCCTCTTTACTTCTGCTTTTCAATCATGCCCCAACTCCTCATACAAAAGCAGTTCAATGTGGGAAACTTACTTGTGAATCTTAAAGAACTCAGCAAAAGATGATCAGTTACTGCCTTCCTGGCCTACATTTACTTGGGGAAGAGACAGGAAAAAGAATTGCAAAGGAACAATTAAAGAGACAGCACTCTGGGGATACCGGCTTTTCTCTGATCTCAGTACTCTCCATTGCAGAAGTCCAAGATTTATTTTATTTATTTATTTATTTATTTATTTATTTATTAAATTCGATTTACTATACTGCTCTCTCTGGTGCCCAGAGCGGTTTACAGAAGAGCGTAAGCAAACCCATAAAATACATTAAAAATACAATTAAAACATTAAAACAATTAAAAAAACCCAATAACAATTTTAAAATCTAGCAGTACAGACAGAACCCCCCCCCCCCAGGTATTTTGACATTTTGGTATTTTGAATGATTACAGTAATTTTAAAAAAACTACCATGTAAGGCTCATGAAGCAGAATGTTGTGAAAGAAATGTCAATGCTTTCCCTGCATCGTGGGAAGAGCTCCATCATAAATCCTATTCTCAATTAGTTAGAAATGTGGGGGTGGGGTGGGACAAAGTCTTTGATCTTTTCATGAATAATAATAATAATAATAATGCTTAGGGTGGTTTGCAGAGAAAGAACAAAGTGGCAAATATCCATTGCCAAAACGAACAAAAAACAACCACAGCAACAGCAACCATGGTGTCTGGACCCTCCTAGGCCCGTTGGGCCATAGCTTTTGTGGAAGGTCACTTCCAACCTGGAGGAAGATGATGGGCCCTTTTGTGTCACTCCAACCTGGAGGAAGATGATGACGAGGCCCTCCTAGGCCCATTGGTGCCTAAGAAACTTAAGAAGGAGAATGTTTTTTTCCCTCATGATGCCTAAAAAATGAACCACATTATCATATGCTACTCATTTTAAATGTGTCCCTTGTTTGTACTAAGTCATAGTGTCTTGCCAACAATAACACAGCTTGGCTGTGAGTATCAGTAAAGGAAGATAATGCAATCACAACACTAGCAGATCACATAAATAAACATAATTTGGTTACTGCCAATGTTGTCAGAAATATATAGCATGGTGTAGAATCAAGAATTGTTCTCCCACACCTTAAAAATAACCCATTGAGAATATTTCTTTCAATTTGAAGAAACTATATAATGATACTTGTATTAAATAATGTTGATTTTTGATATACTAAATTTGGGGAAGTGGGGGAAAACATTCTGAGTACACGTCTAGCATGCATAGACAAATTCTTTTGGATAGATTGGCATGCACAGTAATCTTTTAGATTTTGATGTTAAAGTGCATGTCTTAATATTGTTATGTGTTTTGTTTTACAGTTCAGTTTTTACAGCTCTCCTTTTTCAATCCTGTTAATTTCCACACGTCATCTAAGAGCTCTCCTTTTAGGATGGATTTATGGAGAGACTTGTTAACATAGCAATAACCACATCTTTCTCTCTGCTACTGCCTGTCAGCACTTACCCTGAAGTGGCATTAGATGATTCAGGCTCCGCATCTGCCTTCCAGAAGGCACAGACATGATCCTGCCATTTCAAGGAGAGCTGGAACCTCTTCAGTGTAATTGGGTATAGACCTGTCTTATGACATCAGAGTCTAGATTAATATCATTAAAAGAAGTCAAAATGAATTTACCTTCTATTAATTGGCTTCAATGTATTCAAATTCATGAGATATACAAAAAAGATAAAATTCATGGATTCGAACAAACCAAAACATTTTGGGATGAATTAGGAATAAAAAAAGAAGAGGATATCGTATCTTTATAAGAAATTATTGGAATGGCAAACAGAAGAAGAATCTATTAAAAATTGTATTATAAAGTGGGCCCAAAATTTTGAACAGGAAATACCACTAAAATTATGGGGAAATTTTTGGAACAAACATTTAAATTACACTTATGCATATGATTTGAAGGAGAACGGCCTGAAAATTTTTCACAGGTGGTACCTCACCCCGGCAAAAATTGCAAAGCATAATAGTAATTATAGCAGCAAATGCTGGAAACGCAGGAAGGAGGTAGGCAATTTTTATCACATGTGGTGGAACTGCAAAAAAAAAAGTTTAAAAAATATTGGGAAAGTATATATAAAGAAATACAAAAAGCGTTAGAAATTAAATTTGATTTAAAACCAGAATATTTACTATTAGGCTTGATTGACTTATAATTGAGGAAAAACAAAGAAAAACTATTGGTATATTGTATTTCTGTGGCCAGGATGGTATTAGCAAAAAGATGGAAAGAAGAAATCACTCCGAAGATGGACGAATGGAGATTAAAATTTATGGACATAATGAATATGGACTGCCTTACTAAAGCTCTAGCTCAAAACACCAAAATGAAATGTACAGACTGGACATTGATTATAGACTATTTGAAGAAATATAAAGTGGAATGGATGATTACTTTAGATAGATAGAACAGAGGGTATAAGCAAAGTAGTTCGTATATGGTTATAATTATGGTAGTGTAATTTCACTCCAATTGACATAGTAAGGGAATCTGAATAGGAGGGAAGTACTCATGTTTGTCTTCCATATTGTTGTCTGTGCATGTATTGTATGTGAGAGTTCGGTTTTGTTTTATGTACTGTGGTTTTTAAGATTTGGAAAACTAATAAAATTATTATTAAAAAATGAATTTACTTTCTTCACGGCCTCCTTAAAATAGGATTCATAGCAGGACTGGTGATACACTGGCCTCCCCTCAACCTTTCAGGCAGCTACATGCATTCTGTGCCCCAGTGGCCACTAAAATGGTTTTGCCATGTTCTCATCCAAATTCAGTTACAAATGTGATGACTCTATGGTTTAGAAGAGGCCACAGATCTTGCAACATTAAGATCCAGGCTCAGTTAGGAACAAGTTTTCGATTGCACTCTTTGCTGCAAGAACTGCAGTTCCAGCATTGCAGCTTATGGCATCTGATTAAATGGGAAGGTTCATAGTCAATGAAAAGGAAGAGTATAAGAGCTGGCTGTGGCCCACATGTTGCATATCCATTCTTAACAGTCCTCATAAAAGCATTTCCAGAATAGATTTACTGAGTGCTCTGGGCTTTACGGAGTGCTTTGGGCTCATTCCTGAAATATCACAAAAGGAGGAATAATTGAACATCAACATAGGCGTTAAAATGAATGCATATTCTCAACAATTAACCTATTTTTATTCTCACAGTGAGGTTTCCTCAGAGATACATGCCACAACAACCAAAACTGTAAATTAAAACCATTTAACCTTCCAAGTAAACAATTAAGAATAAATCATACTTAATGTAAAATCCAAAGGTGAGGTGAATCATTTATTTCAAACATATAATTTACTCACTTGGGTGAATACCTGTGAAAATTTAAAAAAATGTCTTTAATCCACAATCCAGAAAATCCATAGAGAACTGACCACCTACATTCAATAATCAGGAACCTCCAGTCCTCCTGGATCATCATTACCTTGACATGTGAGAAATATTGAAGCATGTAAGATAGACCGGAGGCCTTTGAACCATGCTAGGCCTTATCTTGTGTACCAAAATTCTGACTGTGAGTAAAATATTTTGCTTGAATTTTTCTGGTCAATTTTTCTTCACTTCGCCAGTGCTCCAGAAAAAAATGCAAAAAATAACCAGTCTTTGTCTAAAAGCTATCTCTCATGTTGACTTTATGTAAATGGCCAATCTGGTTACTTTCTGTCCAACTCCCCCAGTTATTCAGTTTGATTTGGCCATCCTTTCTGTAAATCTTAATGTCTCATTTGATTGCATTGAAGATGACAGTGCCTGTTGATGGTAGGCTCGAAAACTAGAGATTATGGTGTCATACAACACTAGGCAATATATGAGTCATTCACCCCCTTTGAAAGTGTCTCACATCTGGCTGGCAGTGAATGGAGCCACTGTCAAACCATTTGCTGTTGTAGTACCTGGTTCCTTATGTTCCAATTACAAGTTTTGAATGAAGAAGTTAGGAGAGTCTGGGGAATTGTGGCTGCAGTTCACACAAGCTGGCTAAACAAAGGAAGCTCTGTTCCTCATTATGCTCCTGTACTTAATTAGGAAGTGAGTTTGTTGATCACTCGCTGCATCAAGAACCAGTCCTTTATAGCAGAACGGTTTAGTGATTCTATGGACGTTTATTTCAATGACATCTTACACTCTGGCCAGGAGGGAGAAGTCTTTGTTTTATCTTGGAATGAAATATGTTTCTTGTAATCATTTAGCTCAGGAGGAGGAGGAAGGGCAGTGTTTTCTTTCACAGGGAGGGCACAGAATGGAAGGGCTGAGAAGAAGGAAGCCTGTCATTGCATTAGGCAGTTACTTGTTTTAAAAATGGCACATTGCAGTGTAAGAGCTTTAAGATGGTGCTGTGGTGCCATTCCCATAGCTTTTGGCTCAGAGTTCAAGGTCAGATCACTTACTTGTCTGACAGTTTATCACACTATTTCCAAAGTGCTGGTTTTATTGATTTATAAAACAATGTAATTCTTTCTCTCCAGACATGGTGATGGCTATTTTATTTGGAAGGCTGATCATTCAATCAGCAAGATGGAGAGGAAGGCCTTTATACTAAAAGATGCTTCATCACAGAGGCAATCATTGTTGTAGACATCTGTCCTCTCAACACAAAATGTATTTGGAGTCCTTCTCCATTACATAAAGATTCCAGCTATTAAACCATTTAGTCAAAGGTTTGTTCCCAGAGACATGGTTAAGGGATTTCCCCCCTCAAAAGATTCTGAAAAACTTAATAATATAATGGGAATCACCTAGATGAAATGTTAATCCATGGCTGTAGTATCATGTTAATATGGATTTCTATTTCTTAAGTATGAATAAATAAATGGAGAACCTGTTAGATCAGGTCTGTTCAACCCATGTCCCCTGGGCCGTATTCATCCCAGGACAGCTAGGAATGCAACCCAGCACAAAATCTGAAATGTACTTAAAACATTATGAGATGTTATTGCAAATTTTTGTAATTCACTTGGGTGGCTGTTGAATGTGAACTTCGAATGGAATGAGTATGTGATGTCCACAAATATCGGAGTAGCGATGGGTTAAACCAGTGGTTCTCAAACCTTTTTGGCCTACTGCCCCCTTTCCAGAAAAAAATTACTCAGCGCCCCCCCTAGAAATTAATTTAAAAATATATTAATAGCAATTAAACAGAAAGATATATGTATTAATGCTGGGGTTCTCAACCTTTCTAATGCCGTGTTCCTCATGTTGTGGTGACCCCCAACCATATTTTTGTTGCTACTTCATAAATAATTTTGCTACTCTTATGAATTCTAATGCAAATATCTAATATGCAGGATGTATTTTCATTGTTACAAATTGAACATAATTAAAGCATAGTGATTAATCACAAAAACAATATGTTTGGGAAAGAATGGACAATGGATGATGGGGTTTGCAGTACCTTCAACCAATTCAGCTCTGACTTCCACAGACCACTGAGATCCCCTATGAATTACATACCTGGACCAAACTTGGCACACAGAACTCCCATGACCAACACAAAATACTGGAGAGGCTGTCAGAAAATATACCTTGGCATTTGGGAGTTGCTGGGATATATAATACCATCTAAAAGCATTCTGAGCTCATGCAACCATGGAATTAACTCAATCTTGGCATAGAGACCTCCCATGACCAACACAAAATACTGGTGGGCTTTGGAAGGAATTCACAGTGATTTAGAGGAGATGTTATTTATTTAAATAAAATTATTTTTATAAAATTATTTTAGTCACAGCAAGACTTAGACAATAGAAGGAGGGAGGGAAAAATAATAATATAAACACAAAATAAAGTAAAATTTTATGTTTGAACACACACACACACACATATGAACAAGAAAACGTTATCGCCAGAAAAGGAAGGCAAGTACATGCACACAATGCAAACAGCAGGGTCATCTCAATGGGGAATGCCTTCCACTGATAGCAATGCCAGTATGACAAGAGTCTCCTTCCACAACCACAACTGTTAGCTGTCCTCAAAAGTCAACCCCTCCCCGCTATGGAGACTTGAATAAGCCTCGGGGTTTCAAGCCCGCCTCTCCAGAAACCAGCCGGTCACCAAGATTCTGGTGCCTCAGATTGACCCTGTCTCAAACATCTTCCTCCGTTAGTGGCGCCCCATCCGCGGCCATCATTTTCAAATAGTGAGCACTCGCTCTCCTCGAGGAGGCAGCGCCGTTGGACGTGGCACCCCTCGAGCTAGGAGACGGGGAGCGTGTGGCAGAGCTCACGCTCATCTCGAAGGTGGAGGAAGGGCTGATCAGAAGTCGACAGAGGCTGAGGAGATGATGCCATCCACAGTTGAGGATGTTGCCTCCCGAGCATCCGGTCACCAGGCAACGGATTTCAGCTTCCAGTTTATAATAGCGGTCTATCGAGGTGTGAAGGAGGAAGAGGGCTGCTCCAAGCCAAACAATCAGTAGAGGATGAGAAAAAGGCTTTACAGTTCTTAGTTCTTAATTATGTTAAATTTGTAACAACCAAGGAGGGGCAGAGCCATTGCGCTTACCTTGGAGGCAGGAGCGGGCCCTGCGGGGGGGGGGGGGCTGGCTCACCACCACCCCCTTACAGTGGTTTAGCGCCCCCCAAATTCACCTGAGTCTCCTAGCGCTCCCTGGAAGGCCCCACCGCCCACAAGGGGGCAGTACTGCCCACTTTGAGAAGCACTGGGTTAAACCCTTTGCCAGCAGGTCTGATGACTGAAAGGTCAGAAGTTTGAATTTGGGCAGTGGGTTGAGCACCCTCTGTCAGCTCCAGCTCCCCATGCAGGGACATGAGAGAAGCCTCTCACAAGAATGGTAAACCATCAAACATCTGGGCATCCCCTGGCAACATCCTTGTGGATGGACAATTCTCTCACATCAGAAGCAACTTAGTTTCTCAAGTTGCTCCTGACACACACAAAAATTCCGTAATGTGCATTATTATTGCAAACAGTTCACCCAGAAGAAACTAAAAACTATTAAAATAAGCTAATAAAATAAAGATCAAGAGGCTTCTTGCACAACATTGCATAAAATTAATTGTGAAAAAGAATTTAAGTGTATATTTTATACAAGGCATAGTACCACTACACTCCGTATACTCTCACTATTCGCAAGCGGTGTGCGGCATAAAACAATTCTTCTTCTAGTGTGGCCCAGGAAAGGCAAAAGTTTGGACACACATGTGCTAGATCAATGGTGATATTCATTTCTTTATCTTGGCTGCTCTCATCCTCCTGTTTTCAAGTAATATTATGTTTGAGCTGTGTACTGATTTAGCTTCAGGTCAAATAGATCCATATGAAAAATCCACATCGCATAATTATACAGCCAATTTATACCAGTTTAATCATCATGACACCATCCTACAATATCCTAGGATGTACACCAAGCTTGGGTAGTTAAAAACTTTCAGAGAATTCTAAATACCTCATGAAAATTCAAATCCCAACAATCTTTAGGATGGCGATGTGGCAGTTAAAGT
Source organism: Anolis apletophallus (assembly GCA_030556195.1). Taxonomy (NCBI): domain Eukaryota; kingdom Metazoa; phylum Chordata; class Lepidosauria; order Squamata; family Anolidae; genus Anolis; species Anolis apletophallus. Next base: position 49,933,440 of record JARBWK010000006.1, on the reverse strand, counting down.
GGTATCAAAGAGCTGTAATTATGTAATGTGTTTTATCAAGTATTAGACACAGTATTTGCCATAAATAAAAAGAACATTGGTGGTATCCTTTAAAGACAATTATGATGTCATAGTTAGACCTGGAACTTTGTAACTGCTTCCAATTCACAGTTACATTTGTGGTTACATTGCTATAATCATAAATCCTCTGAGATCTACCTTCAGAACCAGCCAATTGCATCAAAGGATGGAGTTCAGAGTCATTGGTGAATGGGATGCTAAAGGGCAATGCATCCAGTTCAGTCTAAGTAACATTTATGAGTGACTGTTTTATTTGGGGGGAAACAGAGGCATACAGGTTATGATACGTGTTTCCCATTGGATGAGGCATCCCTCCCTGAAACAATTTCACAATTTGATCAGACACATGTTTACTCAAAAATATATCCAAGTGAGTTCTGTAGGACTTGGTTATATATACAGCTGCAGAGACTAAATACACTAGGGGCTATTCAGGTTGAGTTGCAGTCATTTCAATATATAGATTCTCTTCTCAGCCACCAAAGCTTTTGCATATACCACAAAACTTGCAATGTATATAAAATAAAAATCAGACAAGACAGGATTCTGCTCCCCAAAAGAAAGTTGGCTGAATCAAATTTTCACTGGAATGATTTAGGTAATTTAAATAGATTATATGGTGCAGATCTTTTCTATTCATCACGTCAATAAAAATAGTTGAGGAAAAGTCATAATGTTAGCTATGGCAAATGCTGAGCAGTTGAACTTTATAAAAGCTACCAAGGACTCTTGCCAAATACTGATCAAAAGGAATGAGGCAGCAGCTTTGTTTAATGAAATTCTGATGGTTTCCTCCTTTTGCATTTGCTATGGTTCACCAGAAGAATCTCTGGGAAGTTTGTCTATAAGGAATCTGAAAGGAGAGTCATTTCTCTGAGGCCTCCAACTCTGATACAGTCAAAATATATTTCATTCCATGTATATATTCCCTGACTTCATTTGAAGAACTACTTAGACTGTATCAAAACATAGTCACTATAAAGAAGTTATTTCCACCAAACATCTTCATTCTGATGTTTCCTTGGAATTTAGTTCCAATAATGCCAGCAGACCCTTTATGCTAATAGCAAATCTATTATCCAAGTATGGAGCCTCCTCTAACTCAAAAGAACCAAGCCACAAAACTACCAAAGATTTATAGGACTATCTTCATACCTACCAAATAATAAAGAATCTTAAGAAAGGGAGACAAATACATCTAGCCAGTCTAAAGAAAACCAGCTAGTAGATGTGCTAGATCGGTGGTTCACAACCTGGGGTCCCCAGATGTTTTTGGCCTTCAACTCCCAGAAATCCTAACGGCAGGTAGACTGGCTCAGATTTCTGGGAGTTTATTTATTTATTTATGTGTCATATTTGTACCCCGTAGCTTCTCACCCCCGCAGGGGGACTCAGCACGGCTTACATTCGCAGCACTACAGGCCGCAACACCACAATACAATTTAAAATACACCATACAATCAACGTCATTAAAAAGCATTAAAAACATTTTTTAAAACATTACATTAAAAACCACTACAAACAACCATAGTTAATTAAAACCATCAAGTGGAACACATTGTCAGTCCAGTCAAGTCCAAAATGTCAATCCAGTCAAATCCAAAGGTACAATTTACATCTGCTGCCCAAAGGCCTGGTCCCAGAACCACGACTTTAGCTTTTTTCTAAAAGCAAGGAGAGATGGAGTTGTAGGCCAAAAACATCTGGGGACCCCAGGTTGAGAACCACTGTGCTAGATGCTTGTTCAGTAGCTTTGGGATGCTGGTTGAATGCTAGAGGTATAAGATCAGAATAAGGAGCTGGGAAAGAAACACAATAACTTAACTTTTTTCATATAATATCTTTGGTATAATTATAGACTTACATTGTTTGTTACACTCTGAAACTTAATGTGAAGAAAAGTCCATTTCCATCAATGAATCGAGTAACAAATGATCCAATTTATATCCAAAGGAAAGAAGATATAGGACTGTGATTAGAATTCACTATTTTTAAATTATGGAAATAATATATGCAACCACATTTCAGCTTATTAATGTGGCAGCAATATCCATAGCCCAATATTTGGGGATTCTAAAAGAAATTCTTCAAGTTGCATGACCTTTGGCAAATGTAGATACCATCAACATCACCCTGTGACCTTTCTTTGCCTCTTAGAATGGATGGCTTATTACCTTCAGTGTTGTTAAAAAGCTTTCCATCACTGGGAATGTTAACTTGGAGCTCTTCCACTGGATCTCACATGGTGATGCTCTAATGAGAATGGCACATGCGTCATTCTCTGAGTAACACATCACTGCTCTGGGTTTATCTACAACAAATTCTGCTTTCACTTCACCTCAAAGCAAACCTTGGACCTTTTCCATGCTAGGATTTAAGTTTTTGGACTAAAAGCAAGCAATATCCTCTTGAAAACATGCTCAGGTGAGCTAAAGCTGGGAAAGAGAAGAAAATCATAACACCTATGGGGACTTTAAAAGAAGGCATGGGAAATAGGGACTGATATGACTTAAAGAGAATTTACTACTCTGATAATGATTTCATATAGTTATTGCTCCTGCTGATGTTGTTGCTTTGCATGGTTTTCTCCTAAGTGTACCCAGGGCATTTTTACCCTTCACATCACTTCTTTCTTTACTTTTTAAAAGTTGTTAGATTTGAACACCACTTCTTCAAACTCATGATATAAACACACCCAAAGGGATTTGTCTTGAATCATGACATTTATAAAAACACACTGAGCCAGGAAATGTGGGTTGTATGTGCTTTGTGTGTGATTAGGTAACACTCATAGCTGTTATGTTTTTTTTTAAAGGACTGAAATTGGGTTTTCCAGCTAATGAACTGTAACCATCAGTAAACACAGCTTGTGCCTCTTCCCCAATTTATGAAAATATATATATGTATTTCTAAGTCTAAGTTTCCTATATAATTTGGGTCTAGGCTATTTATATTGATCCATTCCATTTATGTTTCATATTGATACTTTATATTATGTATGATTTAAAAAATGTTTTAAAGTATGCTGTTCACCATCTTGAGTCCCATTATTGGGAGAAAGGTAGAATATAAATGAATAAAATAACAACTTACGTTTGTCTTTCTGAAAGTTCAGGGGGATATATGATGGAATAATTTAATTGATGGTAGTAATGATCTTTGTGCATATACTGATACCATCTGTAATCACCAAAAGTAGCTGGTCAAACAACAAAGAATTTTTGGCATAATTTTCAAGTTATACTTCTGAGAAAGATGTGCTATTTCTCTCATTGTACTTTAAATGATTTTATTAACCAAGTTATATGCAGATGAAAGAACTTTGTGTCAACGTCATCATCATCATGTTTATGTTTATTTATACCTTGCTTTTTCTTACCACAAGGAGACATAAAGTGGCTTATTTAGTTGTTGTTTATTCGTTCAGTCGCTTCTGACTTCGTGACCTCATGGACCAGCTCACAGCAGAGCTCCCGGTCAGCCGTCACCACCTCCAGCTCCTTCAGAGTCAAGCCAGTCACTTAAAGGATACCATCCATCCATCTTGCCCTTGGTTGGCCCCTCTTCCTTTTTCCTTCCTTTTTCCTTTTTTCCTTCCATTTTCATCAATGTCTTCTCTAAGCTTTCCTGTCTTCTCATGATGTGGCCAAAGTACTTCATCTTTGCCTCTAATAGCCTACCTTCCAATGTTCAGTCGAGCTTTATTTCCTGAAGTATGGACTGGTTGGATCTTCTCGCGGTCCAAGGCACTCTCAGAACTTTCCTCCAATACCACAGTTCAAAACCATCTATCTCCCTTCACTCAGCCTTCCCTAAGGTCCAGCTCTCACATCCATAGGTTACTACGGGAATACCATTGCTTTGACTATGTGGATCTTTGTTGCCAGTGTGATGTCTCTACTCTTCACTATTTTATCAATATTGGACATTGCTCTCCTCCCAAGAAGTAAACGTCTTCTGATTTCCTGGCTGTAGTCTGCATCTGCAGTAATCTTTGTGCCTAGAAATACAAAGTCTGCCACTGCCTCCACGTTTTCTCCCTCTATTTGCCAGTTATCAATCAGTCTGGTTGCCATAATCTAGGTGTTTTTTTAATGTTTAACTGCAACCCAGCTTTTGCACTTTTTTCTTTCACCTTGATTAGAAGGTTCCTCCTCGCTTTCTTCCATCAAAGTGGTATCAAAAGCACAGTTCAAAAGCAGTCGAGTGTGAGCAACCATCCTTGTGGACCCGAGAACAGAGAGACCGAGAGAAAGAAAGCGAGGCAACCCCCCCCTAACGTAGAAGCGCGAAAGTGCCATACCGGCGCATTGGGAGCCGCCAGGGGGGAGGGCTCGGTCGGTCTGGGAGCCTGAGGTTGCGTGCCGAAGGTGACCACCGGTGACCTTGGAGACGCGGAGTCCGCCATCTTCAGCCCTCGTGGGAGAGAGGTGTGGGAAGGAGACGGAAGTGGACGTGTCCATCGGGCCAGCTCGCCACGCCCACCATAGGAAGCAACAGCAGCGGGAGGAAAGTTGAGTTGAGCAAAGCAGACGCCCGAGATCACCCCCCGGTGGCAAGGAATGTAACGGCAGCCTGCCGCTATAAAGACAATCAGCCTCTAAAACTACACAAGATAAGGACATTTGCTGCATTCCAGACTAGGTTCACAAACTAAAGACAGCGAAATAAAGACAAGGAAGGTATTGATACTCCAGAGCCACATCTCCTAGATTGAAGGACAAGATAGAAGTGCCCCCAAGAAAGATAATTAGACAACAAGGGGAATATAAGCCACCAGGAACTCAGCAGGGAGATTCACAAGCCAAACCCAAACCTGAAGCCAATCCAGAGGGGCCACCATCTATAGTGGGAGGCCTGGGTGGCTTTGGCCAAAGGAAAACCAACCAACAGCCAACTATAATTCTCACAATTTTAAGATCCCCCCAAGGACCCTGACACGAGCTCCGCTCCTAAAGCAGGACAATTCTAGGACTTCAAAATTAAATTGAGTCTACATCGTCTCCTGATATCCCCATCCTGAAGTTCCTATCCAAATACGCCCTACCTGGAATAGAGGGAATTGAGGGAGGAAGTGCAACGAATTTCCGTGAGCACATTACGAGGGATTTCTATACTCTTATATCGGATTACAATTTATCCCACTCTGCTTTCCTCCACACCCGTTTCTAAAAACCCACCCCATGGAAGTACGTACCTGGATCTCCTAGATCAAAAAAAAAAGAAACTGTGCTTAAAAGATGACATTCCAGAAAGGAAGAGACAACTCAAAGGACATGATGTCAGCCAAAAAGGTCCCAGGGAGAAAGGACTCCCAACAAAAGGAGCGAACTCTTGAAGACCTATTCGCGGAGATGCAGAGGCTATCCAATAAACAAGACGAAGCAGCAATCAGACAAGAAGAGCAAGAGAAATTGCTAAGAGTCCAAGAAAAACTCATAACCGAGGGAATGGCAGATCTATAAAAAGATTTAAGAGGGGATATGGCTAATATTGAAAAAAAGATGGACGCAATGCAAGAAGATATAAAAACAATCCAATTGAAAGAGGAGAAACTAGAGGCAAAACATGACCTCCTGGAATCAACCCTAAAGAATAAGATCAGCAACCTCGAAGCACTCAATAAGAAACTGGAAGAACAACAAGAGCTATTGGACCTGAAAGAAAAGGAATTCCAGCTGCGCTTCAGGAACGTGGAGGAGGAGGATCAAGAAGACCTGAGAGGGATCATGATGGAGATAGTGGCCAAGCTATTGCAAATAGCAGCGGAAGATGCGGACCGAGAGATGGACCGTATATTCAGAATTTCCACCAGCTTCTCGAGGAAAAACAACTCCATCCGAGACGTCTTGGTGCTCTTCAATAGAAAAAAAATCAGAGACGATGTTCTGAGGGAGAACGCTAGAAGTCCAATCTTCTATAGCAAACGCAAAATTATAATCTTAAAAGAAATCCCCGCATCTATCCTGACCAAAAGAAAGAAATACTACCCGCTGACTGATGAACTTAAAAGGCTCAACATCAAATTCCGTTGGGAAAAAAAGGAAGGTCTGATGCTGACATTGGATGGGAAAAGACAATGGATAACGAGCGAAGAAAAGGCAAAGTCCCTCTTAAAAGACTTACATAAAGGCAAATATAAAAAAACCGCCCAGAGGGGAGAAGCAATGAGAAGGAGAGGAAGGACAACAACAGGGAGGATGATATACCAGATCAAGAAGAAGAGGACGTTGAAGAGGGAGAAGAAGGGGAAATTCGACCAAAAAAAGACGATAGCCGGGGCCAGCCTAAACAGATGGAATGGACAATGCAGACCAGAGCGAGGAAAGAAAGAGAGTTAAGGAAATTTTACAATGGAAATTAAGGTTGTCTCAAATAACGTGAATGGGATAAATAGCCCTAACAAAAGAAAAAGGGTTTTCAATTACATGTATAGTCAAAAAGCGGGGGGGGGCATTACAGGAAACTCATGTTAAAAGCAGTGATATACAATATCTGAAACAAGACAGGCTGGGGGAGGTGTTTCTCTCCTCATTTCATAAGAAAAAAAGGGGGGTGGCATTCTATGTCAAAAACTTCTTAAACCCGGTGTTGGCCTTCAAAGATAATGATGGTAGAGTAATTGGAGTTAAGATAAGCTGGAATGCTAAACAAATTCTTCTCTGTAATATATACGCGCCAAATGGGCCGAAAATCAAATTCTTTAGGTATCTGAAAAAAGCTATTACAAGAGAAAGCTTCGATGACCTAATTATCTTGGGGGATTACAATGGGGTGTTAGAGAATCAACTGGATAGGTCCAACGGGAAAAGTAAAGGTAAAAGGAAAAATGTGGGTCAACTACCTAAAGAGGCCAAAGAAATACTTGCGGACCTGGAAGTACGGGATGCCTGGAGGGAGCGTAACCCAGGGGGGAAAGATTTTACTTATTATTCGGGAAGATTCTGTTCGTGGTCCAGGATTGACATGGTTTGGGGGACTAAAAATATTATCACCAAAATCAGGAAGTTCTGTATCAATCCGAAACTGTTTTCTGACCATTGCTTTCTTGAACTCAATTTAGAGAAGAACAAACATCAGAAGAGGTGGAGACTGAATGAGGACTTACTGAATAGTGAGGAACAAATCCAAAGGTATAAAAAGACCCTAGAAGAATACCTTAAATTAAACCTAAACAAAGGTACGGAAGATAGGGTGGTCTGGGACGCAGGGAAAGCCATGATTAGAGGACATTTTATTAGAGATAACATAATTAAAAACAGAAATAGATACAAAGCCGAGAAGGATTTACTTAGTAAGATTAAAATGACGGAAGATAGCTTAAAACAAAGACCGAATGATGCGGCCACCAAATCTCAGCTAAATTCTCTCCTAAAACAGAAAGAAATCCAAGACCTCGATAAGATCAAAAAAATCTGCTATTTCTGAGGCTTAACCAATTCCAAAATGGCAATAAGCCAGGGAGGTGGCTAATGACTAAAACTGTAGCACCCTGGGCTCCTTTGTGCCACTGGGAGGAGGGGGATGCGCAGGGGGGTCCCGTTGACATTGGGACCCGCACAGGCTGACAGGGATTCTGAAGATGAATTAGAAGGCCCAGACCAAGATTGGTCTGCAGCACCTTGCCCAGTTCGCCTGTAGAGAGCTTAGCCTGGGATCTTGAGTGGGAGGATTCTCCCGGGGAAGGAGCCGGCCAGGTGGAGATGGGAGGCAGTGAATCTGGGAGTGTGGATAGTTATGAATTCCCAAACGGCCGAGGTTCCCAAGAGCTAGCCGGCCAGCAGATGGAGGCTAGCGGCTGGGAATCTCCGGGGGAGGCAGCTTCTCAAGGAGATAGCGATAATGGGATGGAAGAACGGGGCCGTTCTCACAACAGGCGCAGGGACATAGAGGAGGGTCGGAGGAGCTGGCATCTGTCCCTAGACCGTCACCGTTCGGAGAGTAGAGACTGGAGGCGCCGAGCCCTAGATCGTCGGGGTTCCCGGCCGAGGGATTAAGAACGGCCCCGTGGGAATCGATCCCCAGTTCTCCGGCCACGTCTGATCTGAAGGGCGTGAAAGCGGAGTGAATCCTGGAGCCTAGTTTGGCTCACCCTCGACCAAGACCTTGCCTTGTGTGCGATTCGCATTGGTGCGGATCCCTTGCTACGTTCCGGAGTGAATCCGGGAGCCTTGCCAAGCTTTTTACCACGTTTGCTTTTGAATTTACCTTTGGAACTTTACTTACTTCACTGGACTGCCGCTTCGTGCTGATTGCTTTATTCTATGAACTTTATTAAGTGAATTGCTTTTTGGACTTGCTTTTATTCAATAAACATAGTTAGCCTTTGCTACGTCTCCGTGTGTGTGTTAAAGGGGCAGTTCTAAGTCGGTGATTGTGACAGTTGGCCGGAGAACTCCTCGAACCCCTTTTCGCACCACGGGACGTACCAGGAACCGCCGGCAGCGCACCCAGGCTCCCATCGTCCCCACTGTCGCCATGGCAAACCTGACGGATCAGCAGGTGGTGGCGTTGCAGCAGGAGGTGGCGGAGCTGCGGACCCGAGCGGGGCGGCACCCGTCGGTGAATGCCCCGGCACGTTTCAATGGACATCCGGCGGCGGTGGAAGTTTTTATTGCCCAGGTCAGGATGTACCTGGAGCTGCGGCCCAACGAGTTTGCCACCCCCAGAGCCCAGGTGGGGTTCGTGTTCAACTGCATGGAGGGGATGGCAGCGACTTGGGCAACTTCCTCATCAATGCAGCGTCCCTCATGTGGGCACTTTGGACACTTTTCTGGCAGCGATCCGGGCGACCTGGGGACCTCCAGTCAACGAAGACCTGGCGGAACGGGATTTGGCACGGCTGACCATGAAGGACCTGTCTTTGGCTCAGTACATTTCCCGTTTCCGAGTTTTGGCCAGCCAGACCAAGTGGGAAGTGGCGGCCTTACGCTATACGTATTTAGCGGGACTCTCGTTCGAGCTTCAGCAACAGATGCTACAGTTGCCCCGGCCGGCCGACCTGGAGGAGGCCATTGCTCTGAGTCTGCGGGCGGAGGCGGCCACGCAACATAAGAGAAGGTGGGGGGGCGGCCCGACAGAGAAACCGCCGAACAAGCGAGAGGCCGGGACCGGCCAGTTTGTGCCCCGCCAGATCCCTGCTCCCACTCCTTTTGTGGATGATTCTGAACCGATGCAACTGGGCACGGTGCGGCCTAAAGTGGATGCCGCCGAAAAGGCCCGGCGCCAAAGACTCAACCTTTGTTGGTACTGTGGAGGCTCGGGTCATTTTTCTCGTGACTGCCCCCAGAAACCGTGGGGAAGACCCTCGGGCCTCTGCAGCCGTGGCCAGCGCCCCGGAGCCTGAGGAAGCCCTTCAGGCGGCGGGGGAAGGGTTCGGCCGAGTGTAAGAGGGTTCGCTCACTCGGCCGCCGTCGCTCACCTTCCTCCGGAACCCAAGACTGGACAATTGTTCCTTGTTATGGTTACCCTCTGGTCTCCCGAGAAGGGGCCGATGATGGTCCATGCCATGATCGACTCGGGGGCTACCAACAACTTCATTGACACTGACTATGCCCAGTCTGCTGGATTGCAATTTCTGGATCTTCAAGAGCCCAAGGGCGTTCAGACTATTGATGGGAGGCCCTTGAAAGCTGGGGCTGTGACCCAGTATACCGCTCCCACCAGGATGTGGACTAGTTCTCACAAGGAAGAGATCTCCTTTCTCTTGACCAAGCTGTCGGACTTTCCTATTGTGTTGGGGGTCGTGTGGCTGACGCTGCATGATCCCCAGATCTCCTGGGCCAAGCGACAGCTTGTTTTTGCTTCTGACCATTGCCAGAGCCAGTGCATGATGGCCCGGGCGTGTGCGGCGCAGGAGGTGACTCCGGTGGCAACGCTGCCCAGAAAGTACGCTGGCTTTTGGGACGTTTTCAGCGAGAAGGAGGCGGAACGGCTGCCTCCGCACCGGCCTTATGACTGTGCCATCGATTTGGAACCCGGAGCCCCGATTCCGAGGGGGAGGCTCTACCCCCTCTCGGATCCGGAGCAGCAGGCCCTTCGCGATTTCCTAGACGAAAACCTGCGGAAGGGGTTCATTCGCCCCTCGCAGTCCCCGGCGGGGGCGCCCATCCTGTTTGTCAAAAAGAAATCAGGGGAATTGCGGTTGTGTAATGACTATCGGGAGCTCAACAAGATCACGATTCGCAACCGTTACCCCTTGCCCCTGATCCCCGAGTTGCTGGAACGGATGCGGGGCGCCAAGGTCTTCACGAAACTGGACCTCCGGGGTGCTTATAATCTTGTCCGGATTCGTCAGGGTGATGAGTGGAAGACTGCGTTCCAGACCAAGTGGGGCAGTTTCAAATACCTGGTGATGGGATTCGGTTTGTGCAACGCCCCAGCCTGTTTCCAACATTTCATGAATGACATTTTCCGAGACCTGCTGGATCGATATCTGGCCGTCTACCTTGATGATCTGCTGATTTTTTCTCCGGATCAGGCCACCCATGACCGCCACGTCCGGGAAGTGCTCCAGAGACTGCGGGCCCACGGGCTCTATGCTAAGCTGGAGAAGTGTGCCTTTGATCTGCGTGAGGTGGACTTTCTGGGCTACCGTATTTCCTCCACGGGCATTGCCATGGATGACACCAAGATCCAGGCTGTGGTTGACTGGGCGGCTCCGGCCAGCAAAAGGACATTCAACGCTTCCTGGGCTTTGCCAACTACTACAGAAAGTTCATTCCTGACTTTGCCAAGTGGGCTGATCCAATCACCCAGTGCCTGCGGGGTAAGGTGCCGTTCCGGTGGACACCGGAGGCGGATGCGGGGTTCCGGAGGCTGAAGCAGCTGTTCACCACTCAGCCGCTTTTGCAGCACCCCAACCCCCGCACTCCCTTCATCGTGCAGGCTGATGCTTCGGATGTAGCAGTGGGAGCGATCCTGCTACAGCCGCAGGGGACGGACTTGTTGCCCTGCGCCTACTATTCCCGGCAGCTCACGGCGCCGGAGAAGAACTATACCATTTGGGAGAAGGAGCTCCTGGCCATCAAGGTGGCGTTTGAAGTCTGGAGACATTTGCTGGAAGGGGCCAAATTCCCGGTGGAAGTTCACACCGACCACCGGAATTTGGAGCACTTGAAGTCTCAACGCAAATTGAACCAGAGGCAACAGAGATGGTCCCTGTTCTTTGAGCGATTCAATTTCCGCATCCACTATGTCACCCCCAAGCAGACCAAGCAAGCTGATGCTTTGTCTCGGAAGCCGGAGTATGTCCGCGGGGGAGAGGGCCTGCCCGAGCAGCCCTTGCTCAAAGCGGAGAACTTTGCAGCCGCTCGAACGGCCCCCGTGCCGGCTCCGGCGGCCCCGCCCGGCCCTGTGGACAAGCGGCCGTTGAGTGTGCGGGTTCAGGCCCGCCAACGGGACGACCCTTGGGTGCAAGAGCAGCTGACCAAGGGGGTGCAAGCTCCGTTTCAGGTGAAAAACGGGGTGCTCTATCACCGTGACTCTGTTTATGTTTCCCCGGGTCCTGAGCGGGAGGACATTCTGAAGCTTTGCCATGACACCAAGGCGGCGGGGCACTTTGGGCTCTTTAAGACTCTGCAGTTGGTCCTACGGGATTTTTGGTGGCTTAAAGTGCGCAGGGCTGTGGAGGACTATGTTGGATCCTGCCCTGTGTGCCAGCGGGCTAAGAACCCGGGGGGCAAGCCGGCGGGTTGCTCCAGCCCTCCCGACCCCGTCTGCCCCGTGGAAGATGATTTCGGCCGATTTCATCACTGATTTGCCCAAATCCAAGGGGTTCACCACGATCCTGGTCGTGGTGGACTGTCTCACCAAGATGGGACACTTCATCCCCTGTGTGGGGGTGCCCACGGCCAAGGAGACTGCGGACATGTTTGTGCAACATGTGTTTCGGTTGCATGGCCTGCCCGAGAGTTTGGTGACGGACCGTGGTTCCCAGTTCACTTCCCAGTTCTGGAAGGCTGTCCAGAAGCAGCTGGGGATTGATGCGCGGATGTCCACAGCTCATCATCCTCAGACCGATGGCCAGACCGAAAGGGTTAATGCCACCTTGGAGCAGTATCTGCGGTGCTATGTCAACTACCAGCAAAGCAACTGGGCGTCCTTGTTGTCCATGGCGGAGTTTGCCTACAACAATGCGACGCAGGAATCCATCAAGGAGACTCCTTTCTTTGCCAACTATGGACACCATCCCGGTTCTACCCTCCCGTGACTCCGTCGGGGAGGTGCCGGTGGCGGAGGATTGGCTGCGGGAGCTCACTGCACTTCAAGCCTTGCTACGTACTCAATTGGACCAGGCCAAGGCCGACTACAAGCGGATGGCTGATCGGCGGCGTCAGGAGGGGCCTGACATCCTGGTGGGAGATCGCGTTTGGCTGTCAACCAAGAATTTGCCTACCCAGCGCCCTTGCCGCAAATTGGATGCGAGATTTTTGGGCCCCTACAAGGTGTTGGAGAAGGTGGGCCCTGTTTCCTTCAAACTACAACTTCCAGCGGACATGAAACTCCACCCTGTGTTTCATCGTTCCTTGCTCCGCCCGGCGAAGGGGGTGCGGCCTGATGTGACGCAGCCGCCTCCTCCCCCTGTGATGCGGGAGGGCGGCGAGGAGGTCGAGGTGCAGGACATCTTGGATGCCCGCCTCCGTTACAGGAAGTTGGAGTATCTGATTGACTGGAAAGGTTTTGGACCGGAAGAGCGTGCCTGGGTCAAGGCCCGGGACGTGCATGCGCCGGACTTGGTGGCTCGTTTCCACCGCAAGTATCCTGACAAGCCCAAGCCCCGGGGGCGGCCCAGGAGGGGCCCTGAGGGGGGGGGATAGTGTAGCACCCCTGGGCTCCTTTGTGCCACTGGGAGGAGGGGATGCGCAGGGGGTCCCGTTGACATTGGGACCCGCACAGGCTGACAGGGATTCTGAAGATGAATTAGAAGGCCCAGACCAAGATTGGTCTGCAGCACCTTTGCCCAGTTCGCCTGTAGAGAGCTTAGCCTGGGATCTTGAGTGGGAGGATTCTCCCGGGGAAGGAGCCGGCCAGGTGGAGATGGGAGGCAGTGAATCTGGGAGTGTGGATAGTTATGAATTCCCAAACGGCCGAGGTTCCCAAGAGCTAGCCGGCCAGCAGATGGAGGCTAGCGGCTGGGAATCTCCGGGGGAGGCAGCTTCTCAAGGAGATAGCGATAATGGGATGGAAGAACGGGGCCGTTCTCACAACAGGCGCAGGGACATAGAGGAGGGTCGGAGGAGCTGGCATCTGTCCCTAGACCGTCACCGTTCGGAGAGTAGAGACTGGAGGCGCCGAGCCCTAGATCGTCGGGGTTCCCGGCCGAGGGATTAAGAACGGCCCCGTGGGAATCGATCCCCAGTTCTCCGGCCACGTCTGATCTGAAGGGCGTGAAAGCGGAGTGAATCCTGGAGCCTAGTTTGGCTCGCCATAGACCAAGACCTTGCCTTGTTTGAGATTCGCATTGGTGCGGATCCCTTGCTACGTTCCGGAGTGAATCCGGGAGCCTTGCCAAGCTTTTTACCACGTTTGCCTTTGAATTTACCTTTGGAACTTTACTTACTTCACTGGACTGCAGCTTCGTGCTGATTGCTTTATTCTATGAACTTTATTAAGTGAATTGCTTTTTGGACTTGCTTTTATTCAATAAACATAGTTAGCCTTTGCTACGTCTCCGTGTGTGTGTTAAAGGGGCAGTTCTAAGTCGGTGATTGTGACACATAATAATCCCTAAACCCGGACACACTAGCACAGATATGAGAAGCTACCGCCCAATTTCCCTCTTAAACGTAGACTACAAACTCTTCGCGAGTTTATTGGCAGACAGGCTCAAAACATTTCTGAAGGAGTGGATAGGACCCAAACAGACAGGCTTCCTCCCAGGAAGACAGGGAAAGGAAAATGTAAGAATCCTAATTGACGCGATCGAATACTATGGGCAAAAAATAAGCAATAAGGTCGCCTTCCTTTTTCTGGATGCGGAAAAGGCGTTCGATCGTGTCAACTGGGACTTCATAACCCTGCTAAACAAAGAACTAGATATGGGAGCGGGCTTCTGCAAAGCTGTCCAGGCAATTTATACCAGGCAATACGCCAAACTGTTCATAAACGGAGAAGAAACGAAGGCTTTTCCAATTGGTAAGGGCACCAGACAGGGATGCCCCCTCTCCCCTCTACTTTTTATCTTGACCCTAGAATTACTTTTAAAGGAAATAAGGGAAGACAATGGCCTAAAGGGCTTAACGATTAAGAAAGAAACTCTAAAAATCAGGGCGTTCGCAGACGATTTGGTCTGCATAGTCGATAACCCGCTAGGAAATATTACGAAATGGTTGAATAAAATTGAAAAGTTTGGAGAGTTAATGGGCTTAAAGATAAATAAAAATAAAACTAAGATGCTGGTAAAAAATGTAATACAGAAAGGGAGGAGATCCAGAGAATTACTGGTATAGAAATCATAAACAAAGTCCAATATCTGGGCATTATGCTAACTCCCAAAAATATAAATTTAGTAAAAAAACAACTATGATAGGGCATGGACGGAAATAAAGAAGAATTTGGAGAAATGGCATCACCTAAACCTATCAATGTTGGGTAGGATCTCCTTAATAAAAATGAATATCCTCCCTAAGATGCTCTTTCTCTTTCAAAATCTACCTATCCTTACTAGTAATAAATTTTTCACAACCTGGAAGAGGGACCTTACTAAATTTATTTGGAGGGGGAGGAAACCAAGGATCAAATGGCTAAACATGATAGACACCAGGAATAGAGGCGGGTTGGGAGTCCCTGACCTACAGACATATTATGAGGCCTGCGCTTTGGAGTGGACGTGCGAATGGGCCACCCTAACTAACGAAAATCTCCTTTCAATAGAGGGCCATGACCTTAGAGTCGGTTGGCATGTGTATATGTACTACGACAGAATCAGGATTGAGAAGAATTTCAGGAATCATTGTGTCAGAAGTTCATTACTAAGAATCTGGCTCAAGTATAAAAATAGCTTGGTTGAAAAGACGCCACTTTGGATTTCCCCGCAAGAAGCCTTCTTCAGAAGGCAGTATGGAAAGTCTAACTGGCTTAGATACAAAGACATACTTTAAAAGGGTAATAATGAATGGCAGCTGAAAGACCTCTCAGAGCTAAGGGAACTTGATGAGTCTATAAATTGGATGCATTACTTTCAGATCAGAGATATATTCAGCAAAGACCAAACTATGGGATTCGGAAACAAACAGCAATTCTGGGATAAAATAATAGAAAAAAAAGACAAGAGAGTTTCCAAAATTTATGAGAAACTCCTTGAAATTAAAACAGAACAGGAATCAATCAAACACTGCATGATTAGATGGGCGCAAGACTTTGGCCATGAGGTCCCCTTAGCTCGATGGGAGAGAGTGTGGAAGGTCCACTGGAGGTATACGTATGCCTACGAACTCAAAGAAAATAATATTAAAATATTTCACCGATGGTACCTGACGCCCTTAAAGATTGCTAAATATAACAAAAATTACGACCAGAGATGCTGGAAATGCAAAGAAGCCCCGGGAAGCTCCTTTCACCTTTGGTGGAAGTGCAAAAAGGTCCATAAGTTTTGGGAAAATGTGTATACCATAATGAAAAATATGCTAGACATATGCTACAATTAAAACCGGAGTTTTTTCTCCTAGGCTTAATAGACCGTAAATTAGAGGTGAACACTGAAAAAAAATTTGTTTACTGCGTCACAGCAGCCAGGTTGTCCTTGGCCAAGAGATGGAAAGAAAACTCCATCCCAAACACTGAAGATTGGGTCTCCAAGCTCTTTGAGATTATGAAGATGGACTTCCTTACACACTCTGTGAACCAAAAGGGCAACAACAATATGACGGACTGGTCAAAGGTGGTGGGATTCCTAAAACAAAAGAACTTCGTAGGGTGGTCTGAAATCAAATTGTAAATATCTTTAAATAATGACTAGAAGTAACAAGGATGCTAACCATATCGCATCGGTTTTTCAGTGTCTTACATAAGTTGTAACATAGTATATAACATCATCTAGGATGTTATGTGGGGCAAGAGGAGAGACTGGAAGTACTCTGTCTATGTTTAGTGTTGTAGGACCCCGTCTGGGGTCAAGGTGTAGTTAGTAGTGTGAAGTCTTTGTTAGTTGTATGTTACTTGTTCGTTTTCGTTTTCGTTTTTATTTTCTGTGAAATCCAATAAACATTATTTTACCATTAAAAAAGCAGTTCTTTCACTCAGCCTTCCTTATGGTCCAGCTCTCACATCCATAGGTTACTATAGGGAATACCATTGCCTTAACTATGAGGATTTTGGTTAGAAGCCTCCTCAGCTCCTCCTCACTTTTAAAAGCATTTCGATACAAGTAAAAATCTACAAATATACAAATATTAAAAACAGAATTAAATATCACTGGTATCTTTTGTAAAAATCAGTTAAAATTCATCAAACATATTCACACTAAAAACCACAACGCCCCCCTACTTGATCTTAAAAACCTTCTCAACACATGATTATTCATATCTAAAGACCCCACATCTGGCTAGGAATGGGGAAAGAAAGTCATTGAGTTTGCATTTGAGTAAGATTTCTCCAGATGCCTATGTCCCAGCATGCAGCTACAATTGGTATTTGCACTTCTCAAAACGTTTCCATATAAAAAATAAGAATAATTGTACATTAGAGGAACATTTTAAAGTTTTACATAAGGGAAAAGATCCCTATTAGACAAATATGCATACAGAAAGGCACATATTAGGGAAATATGCATTACAATGCACATAAATGTTTGTACAGATTTTAAAATCAGAAGTCATTAATGGAGGAAGAAATGTTATGTAATGAACTGAGGAGTAGAAAACTGAGAAAGTGAGGCAACTCTTTCCAGTGTCATCTGATCTTTGGAGCAGGGTATACTCGAGGATCTGCCTTGCTCTCCCAGTCCACTGACTCACTTCTGTATGCTCATCAAATAATAACACTTTATTTGTATTATATTATTTTAATTTTTATTTATAATACTTGCAGGTGCAAATAGTCACATAGACATTATGCACACTACAAGATTTGCAATAAGTAGTATGCACACTACTTATTGCAAGTGAAAAAGGAGGTATATAAGTTTTTTTTCTCTGTACAGAATATCTAAACATGGAGGGACTATAAAGCTGGTTCCTAGTTTTAAGACTTCCCCACTTTTAAAGTTTGCAAAGGTTATGGGCAAATATCTAATAACTAGTTTTCATTTCTCTAGCAGTAGCCACATTTGAATTGATATTTCAGTGTACAGGCAGTCCCCAAGTTACAAACAAGATAGGTTCTGTAGATTTGTTCTTCAGTTGAATTTGTTTGTAAGTCAGAACAGGTACATTTTCTAAGTTTAACTCCAACCAAATATGTATATTATTTTAGTTTTGGATAGCATAGGGAAGGGTTAACACTCCTGTAGTGTTTTTCTGTCTGTACCCCATGCAGAAGATTTCACCTCACTTTCTGTCCCTGTGATCATTCAATTTTGGAAAAAAAATGGTTTGTTGTGGAAACAAGGATTGGTGATAAAGCTTCAGTGGAGACACCTCTTTCCCATGTTAAGTCTTCCAGGAATGGATCTCAGCCCCATTCTTAACTATGAGTCATGATCCCGAATAGAACAGAGGTACTCATGACCGGCAGCAGCATGGTCCATTTAGGTTAATAAAAAAACATGATGGTAGAGCCCTTGCCGTTATGGGCATCCAAACAAACCAAAGGCAAACATCCAAAACGAATTTGTGCACAAGCCTAGTGTTTTCTTTTTCTGTTCATTGTTGTATGGATTCAAGCCTGAGTGTTTAATCACTAAGCCATGTAATTTTTACACGAAAACTAGAGCTAAGCCAGTACAATCAATGGGAGTGTGATAGAAGTATGATTAAATCCATGTAAGATATATGTCTCTTAGTCTTAGGAGAGAGAGAGAGAGAGAGAGAGATTTAAAACTAATCTGGAAAATTATTTGCACTGCCATGAAAATGGAATCCAAATTTCTTTGTGAGGAGATTAACTTTTGATGTTTCTGCTTGGATATCGAGTACTGAAATGGCATCTCTGGTAATTTTGAAAAGTCTGTCTTTCTGTTGTAATTCTTGTATGTTTCTAGCTTTTGTCATTAATTGTATTGGACTATGTAATACGATTTTTGTTCCTGGGTTATAAATGTTATTTCCCAATTGGTTCTATCATAAATACATGGAAAAAAGTTTATTAAACTGCAAAACTTCATTTTTTCGGGACATCCTGCAGCACATTTTGCTATAGTTTTTCAACAAATAACACATAGTGTCCAAACCAATTCAACATAGTTTGTGGCAGCCACAAAAATAAAGTTTATGAAGTATAACAACTACCGTGTTTCCCCGAAAGTAAGACAGCGTCTTACTTTCTTTTCCCCCCCAAAAGTCCCCCTACGTCTTACTTTCGGGGTACGTCTTATATAACCCAAGATGTACCCGTCGCCACGCCCACGCCGCTGCCGCCGCCGCCACGCCGCCGCCCGGCAACCGGAGGTGTGCCGCGGCACACCTGCGCACACCTCCGCGGCACACCTCTTCGCCAGGGCTCCAGGCAAGGGAGGGGAAAGGAGCCAGGGGCGGGAGGAAGCAGCGACAGCGTCACTGTGGCGCTGCGATCGTCACCACGCCCTGGCTCCTTTCCCCTCCCTTGCTTGAGGAAAGAAGGGAGAGGAAAGGAGCCAGGGGCGTGGTGACGATCGCAGCGTCACAGTGACGCGTCATCGCTGTCCCGCCCTGGCTCTCTTCTCCCACCCTTGGAAGGGAGGAGGAAGAGAGCCAGGGGCGGGAGAGACTGGACGCGTCACTGTGATTTCCTCAAGCGAGGGAGGGGAAAGGAGCCAGCGTGGTGAGGATCGGCTCCTTTCCTCTCCCTGGCTTTCCTCAACCAAGGGAGGGGGAAAGGAGCCAGGGGCGTGGTGAGGGATCGCAGCGCCACAGTGACGCAGCATCACAGTGACGCGTCATCCCGCCCCTGGCTCTCTTCTCCCACCCTTGGAAGGGAGGAGGAAGAGAGCCAGGGGCGGGGAGAAGGGACGACGCGTCACTGTGGCGCTGCGATCCTCACCACGCCCCTGGCTCCTTTCCCTCTCCCTTTCCTCAAGCAAGGGAGGGGAAAAAGGAGCCAGGGGCGTGGTGAGGATCGCAGCATCACAGCGACGCGTCATCGCTCGTCCCGCCCTGGCTCTCTTCTCCCACCCTTGGAAGGGAGGAGGAAGAGAGCCAGGGGCGGGAGAAGGGGACGACAGCGTCACTGTGACGCTGCGATCCTCACCACGCCCCTGGCTCCTTTCCCTCTCCCTTTCCTCAAGCAAGGGAGGGGGAAAGGAGCCAGGGGGCGTGGTGACGATCGCAGCATCACAGTGACGCGTCGCTGCTTCCTCCCGCCCCTGGCTCCTTTCCCCCTCCCTTGCCTGGAGCCCTGGCGAAGAGGTGTGCCGCGGAGGTGTGCCGCAGGTGTGCCGCGGCACACCTCCGGTTGCGGCGGCGGCGGGACGAGGTACGTCTTATATACGGGGTATGGCTTATATAAGCCGACCCCCCAGACACCCCCGATACGTCTTACAATCGGGGGTGTCTTACTTTCGGGGAAACACGGTACTTCCAATGAAAGGGCCTCATCACACTAGAGAATGAATCCACTTTAAATCCAGTTGCTGCCTCCTGCAGAATTCTGAGGTTTGTATTTTAGGGAGGAGCCTTTAACAGTAGATTTTAAGTGGATTTATTTTCTAGTGTGGTGAAGTAGTAAGTACTGCACAAGTAAACAGGAAATAACACTTTTAAACTAGGAACAGATTTTTTTTCAAATTTTGTTACATAGTGTTATGTTTCTCAATACTAAAACAGATACACTTTTCTCCTTAGCTATTAACATCCAATGGAATGCACAAAGATTATTTGATTTATCAAATATTTGCATATTGCATTTAGCCAGCAACTACCTTACTCATAATTGCTCACAGCAATTCAGGAGCCACTTGGTATATATATATTACCTAAAATATTAAGACTATTTTCAACTGTATACAAAACATCAATTCAGGCCGAGTTAAAAACATCTGACCTATAAATGACTCATAGCTAAGAATGGGGGTGAGATAACAGAGAGTGAGAGAACTCTACCCTTAGGAAGGGAAATTCACTCCGGGAAGAGTTATGGGTATGAAGCCGCCTACTGTGAGTGAGATCACCTGGTAGATAGAGTTACTGGCTGTGGATCACGAGGCCTTCCACATGATGGAAAGGACAGGGTTTTGTCACTTCCCGAGGAAGTGACACAATCCCCTCCCACACCACATTCTCCTGCACAGTGATTCCATCTATGTACTGCCGCTACAGGGACCTGTTGAAGAAGTTGATGGATGGTTCCAGCCAAACCTTCATCCATTTCATCTTAACAAACTGTGGACCGCAAGAGAGGGAGGTGTAGCACTAGAAGTATCAAAACCTTGCACAAACATCTCAAAGATCCTTTCTCTTTTTTATTGTTTCAACATTACAACATCTTGCTTACACTTAGTTTCCATTGATACTCACACTTAGACACACTTCACTTCCATGTAACATTACTCCACCTTCTCTTTTTATACACCCTTCTCTTTAAAAAAGAAAAAAGGGGGAGAGATAAATGACTTCCAGTCTATCCCAATCTAGTCACAAAGAAAGTGAGTAACATATGCTTCACTCTCTAGACCTCTCTATGCTAAACATGGAGGCAATGGCGAAGAATAATAAGAGTTATAGCTCAACAACATCTAGAGCAGGGCTTTCCAAACATTTCATGTTGGTGACACACTTTTTAGACATGCATCATTTTGTGACACAGGAATTCAGGTTTACAAGCAAACCAGAGGTTAAACCAATCCCTTATAAGGGATAAAGGCACATACATAAATTGTAATAATGAAATATATGAGAAGTACAACATATCTCATGAAAACATTTCATCTATATTTTTAAAGTACAAGTATGATGATTTGTAAGACAATTTATTTCCAAGATTTTTTGTCATTTCTTGGTACATTCACATGACACACTTACATACTGCAACCAACACATTTATTTACAGTATTTCTATCCTGCCTTTCTCAGCCCGAAGGCGACTTATGTATCAGCATGAGAGAGGTTATGTTAAACATTTTAGAAATATCTTTGTAATCCACCAGCAATTATTTATCTCTATGTAATTTTAAATTAAATCTGTTTTGGATTTACAGAATTTTAAAGTATTTCCTTCGGAATGACATTTCTTAGGAAACTTGCATAACAAAAAACATCCTGGATCAGGAAATCTTATACCCATCCTAGTTCTACCTCTTTAAACTTTTTTGAAGGAATAACTGTTTGTTCCCTGTGACCAGTTAATTGCATTTTAATTTGGTAATTGCAAACAGATTCTAGTGTCTTTGCTTCCCCACAAGCATAATAAATATTAATGTAGTGGAACAAGGGATGCACTTGCAAACTCCATATGCAGTGGTGGGAATTCTGCTCCTGGATAGTTTCCCCAGTAAATGCTCCACTCATATGATCTGGATTAAGACTGCTCTTGCAAAAGATGTATTATGCCTGTCAGAGTTTATATACAGACATTATATAAACACAATGTACTTACCACTTTTTCCCAGTTTAACCATTTTATCTCAAATCATGAAGACCATTTGATTCAAATTTACCTAAGCACCCATTCTAAATCTCAAGAGAAACTATTTTAAGTGCATTTCACTAATGACTTTACAATTTAGAATTTATGACAGAAATGAAAAGGATGGCATTATAAATGATAGCAACTCCTTCCTGCTGAAGCTCCAGCCTAGATTGGTGCTGCACTGAGTATTCAAGTAGACAAAGCTAGAAGAAATAAATTGCACCAATCTCCATGTCTCCCGATCTCTTTGCCCTCTTCTACACTGCCACATAATACAGATTATCAAATCAGATACTCCACATTATCTGTTTTGAACTGGATTATTTGAGTCTACACTGCCATATGATCCAGTTTAAAGCAGATAATCTGGATTTTACATGGCAGTGTAGAAGGGGCCTTAGATACACATTGGTGCTTTCATCCACAGCCAAGTCATGGATAGTAGTTGAGTACTATGAGATCATTGGGCAGCCTGTTATAGCACCCTGAATCTTGAGAGATGCAATAAGGACCAACACATGGATAGATCTCATGTATCTGCCCCATCTTTCCTTTACCTGATATGTCCATTGCTGCATCTTTCAAAATACTTTCCAAAGGCTAATAGTGAAGGTGTACGTGGAAATGAAGAAGAGGCCAAGGAAGCAAAGTGGGCATTTCTACCATCTCAAATACCTCTGCACATCCATCCTGTTGCACATCTAATAAGATATTTAACTCACACCCTCACCATGAGTGATGTTATTCCAAGAAGTAATGGTGCCACTGTGGAACACTTCACCTGGCCTTTCTGATGAGGTGTCTTCTCTTGACTTTTCTTCGCGAACCAAGATTCAGGAAGGACTCATCCCACGCTTTCTACAAACGTGTTGATGACTAAAAAGGCCAATCTGAGCTAGGCAAGTCTGGTTGCAGATAGCACAGCAGAAACTCTCTTTGGGTGAAGTTGTTTCCAAGTTGCAGTTCTTCCTGCATTGTCGTTTCTCTTTGACACTCGTTCGGAGTATCTTCTCGAAAGAGGCCGCAGCATTGTGGATAGTGCGTCTCCATGCCTCCCGATGTGAGGCCAGGGTGGACCATTGTGGGTGATCAATCTATCCAAGCCTGAGATGTTGTTTCAGGAAGTCCTTATATCTCTTTTTGGGGGAACCTCTATTGTGCTGACCCGTGACGAGTTCACCATAGAGGCGGTGATCCTCCATTCTAGAGACGTGCCCTGCTCAGCACAGCTGTGTTCTCAATAGCATGGCCTCAGTGCTGATGATCCCTGCTTGCTCAAGGACAGCAACATTTGTCACATAGTCAGTCCAGTGTATATTTAGGATTGTGCGAAGTAAGCACTGATAAAAGCATTTGAGGAGTCGTAGGTGTTGGCAATAGGTGACCTATGTTTCATCCTCTCCGATGAGGTGTAGTGAAGCATAAATGAATGTTATGTTTACACTTAGATCCCATCACCAAGATATCTCACTGGATATATACAAATATTCCAAAATCTTTTAAAAGTTGAAAACATAAAACATTTCTAGTTGCAATCATTTCAGATAAAGAATAGACTGTGTATTTATAACACTCTTCAGTTCCAAGTTTCTAGTTAGAGCTGGCATCACACAACTGAGAAGAAAGCAGATGCAAGTACACAAATAAGGTTTTTTTATAGTACAGCTATACAACTTGAGATGGAAAATCCACAGATTTCTGTAGTGTAGACACATGAACAAGTAAAATTGAAGTTTTTAAACAAAATCTACATAGTATAGCAATATATTCCATATTTGCAGTCTGTTTCAAATTACAATTTGCTAGGCTCTCTCAATATCTCTTTAGCCTACCAATTCTCTGTCTATCCAATCTAATGGGGACCAATTGAGAAAGATGGATAAATGACGTCACCTTTGTATGGTCCTCTTTACCAAGGCATTATATGGCTTAAACAAAACTGACTGGTGCTCATATGTGCTAATTACTTAGAAGATGAATGGTTGCTCCTCATGCAGTATGCAGACAATGAGACACCCATGAAAATATACAAAGAGAAGGAAGAAAAGAGGGAGGAGGAGAAAGAGGAGGAGAGAGAAGTTTGACCCTATTAATTTAGTCTATGCTCCTTTTGAAGAACGCCAGAAATAAACCAGATATATCTCTGGCTTCCTCTATCAGACTTGGAGGTAATCCCACTTTGGTAACAGTCCATATGGGTAATGATCAATCGATGGGAATGGATTAATTGCAGTCTGAAAACAAACCGTGACAAAGGCATTCCTTCGCAACCTGGCACAAAGTCAGAGAATTAGCTTTGGAAGCTAATTGCTGACAGATGAAAGATAAACATGCTGTTATCATAACAATGTTCTCTCACTTTTTTTGAAAAGTGGAGTGGGTGAAAGCTTAAAACACCTCAGACCAAAAAAACAAGGAATCTATTCATTAGGCCAAAGCACTCTTGCTTCTTGAATACACTTGAGGACTACTGTGCCAAAACGGGGTATTTAAAAGTAAGGGGCTTTAATTATTATTAATTATTATTATTCATTTTATTGGATGCCTATAAAGCTGGCAGAGTAGACACTGTGTAAAATCAAATTAAATGCAGAACAAAAATGCAATAAAAGTCCAAGAATAAATCTTAAAATCTAGTCCAACGTAATATTCAGCTGCACAAATGCCAACCATACAAATCATGGTGCCAAAAGCAAACAGTGACTGTGGCAACTAAAAACACCATTAGTGTGGCACCAAGATCTTAAAAGGGCTGTTGGGGGTGGGGTGGAATTGTCAAGAGAAAAGCATTATGTGGATGCCATTATGTAGCTTCCATAGCCCAAGAACCATCACAGAAAAAATGCATAATATACTACTAACTTCTACCAAGTTAAGCATTCTTTACTTCTCTTCATATACAGCTGTGACCAACATTCCCACAGTATTTGTCTGTACATGTGAGGCCTTCAGGTGGATAAATCATGTTTTCTTGAGAAAGAAATTGAGGTGGGGAAAGTATGCCCACATGAAAGCAGAAGACAAATAAATCAGATACAGTATATCTTTGCCTTTATCAACCTTGCAGAACACAAGATATTTTTTAAGTACCACAGTAATCGTGCAAAAACTGTGCCATATTTATAAAGGTGCTGTTGAAATTTGATCAGTGAACACATATGCAGGATGACATCATCTTGTGAAATATGTGAAGCCATTATATTGTTTGCAAGGCCATTTGTCTTCTGCAAGCAATGATAGTAATATTTTAGTACAGTTTTCATTGTACCTTTTTTATCAACCTAATGGGCCTCTGTTCAGGGAAACCAATATAGCTTTGGGACAAAATAAAGCTTTTCAAAGGAGTAAAGAGGAAAACTGAACTTTGACATCACACCATAATCTCACACTTTTCAAAAGTCTGGAAAGGCAAGGAGCTCAAGGAAAAGCTAGTAGTGTCACTAGGTTAATGTGACCTAGTAGTGTCACTAGGTTAATGTGACCTAGGAGTTTCTTTCCCATGAACCTCCTTTTATATTAGACCAGACCATAATATTAAAGCTACTTTTTAAAAAATGACAAAATTAACAACTATTTTAAAAACAGCAACAAAAACAGCCATCCACGTTTGTAACACATGCAAACAAAACTGTGTTTTGAAGCGTCATTGTAACCGGATATTAATCACAACTCCTGACTGGAGCACATTAGAAGGTTCAAAAAGCAAATGGCCATAGATTGTTAACCTTTTAGGTATATGATACTATACATGGCTTACACAAAATGTTTTTGTAATTACATCTAACTCTAAATAGATAATGATGATGGAGGGAACTCTGTGAACTTATGAGGAAAGCAGAAGTACAATTCCATCTCCAAGAATTGTTTTACACCAGCACAATGTTACATATCAACCAGAACTGTGAAATACATTTGTAGTTTCACACATATAGCCTAGTCATCTTGTTGGTCCTTAGTAACCAAGTGCTGATGGGGGAAGGAAGTCTGGTTTCATCAACACTGATGCTCTGCCATTTCTGTCACACAATGCTAACTGAAAATGAAATGAGGCATTCCAACAACCAATTGTTGAAGTATGGTGACCACAGAGGGAAAAGGGTTCTGGCAACAGCAGTTAACGACATAATAAATAAAGTGTGGAAAAGTGTAAAGACATTTTTCAATAGGTGATCGAGAAAGTATTTGAGCAGGGAGAAAAACCATTGAAGCATAACTGGGTTAATGAATGAGATTGCAAAGAGAGGAAGAAGAAATTTTCTGGGAGAGGAGCAAAGCAATAGGCAATCCAGAACTAATAATAATAATAATAATAATACTGTTTATTTCTATTCCGCTCTTCTCACCCCAAAGGGGTGTCCCTGTCGGAAAGACATACAATTACACATAGACAAATACAGTGCAGTTTTTAGAATGACTTCTTCTTTCCTGGCTGCGTCATACAGGTGAAAATATAACAACAACAACAACAACAGGATCTCAACCAGGGGTACTGACTACAAATGTTTAATTCAGCCCAGCGGATTCTGTTAGCAGCAATGTCTTACCTGTCTACAAGTTTTCATGAACACTACGTAAAACTTCAGAAAGCTATGTTTAATTTCCTGTCTTCCTCTATCATCTGCTATACCAGTTGCTCAAAACACTGATATTTTCAACTTTAAAATATCCCTGCCCCTTGGAAATCTAACTGGAAAACCTTGACTTCAAGAGTTGCATACAATGCTACATGAATGATAACATATGATACAACAGCTTCTCTTATTGTAATTAAATTATCTTTAGTAACTCTGCTTTCAATTTAGGACAAGGATTTCTTGCTTACTTGCTCCTTGCATCTTTTCCTATTCATGTATAGTTGTGGCATTCATGTGCAAAAGGATTTATACATGACTTCAACATGCAAAAGACCCTTTGTGAGTAGTGATGGAAAGCATACTTGTCACTATAATTTCCCAAAAGAATAATGGGATTTCGTGAGGCACACAGCAACAAGGTTAGTGAAGCAGAATTATTTATTGCCATTTGTAATATTCAAATAAATTATGTTGCCCTGAAATGCTCCATTCTTAGCACCAGCAATAGCAACAAAAATTAAACAGCAACAACAACAACCCAATCTAGACCAATTTCAGTCTGGTTTCAGGCCTGGTTATGGGACAGAGACAGCTTTGGTCATCTTACTGAGCCATACCCAGAAGGTGGTGCTGGGGGCTCCTGTTTGACTCCTTGGCCACTGGCCTGTGGGGTCCCTCAGGAATCTATGTTGTCCCACATGCTGCTTAACATATACATGGAACAGCGGGAGAGGTCACCTGGAGTTTTGGAGTATGGTGTCATCTATATGCAGAAGACACTCAACTCTAGTACCCCTTTACACCTAATTCTAAGAAAGCAGTTCAGATACTAAACCAGTACCTGACAGCTGTAATGGACTGACTGACGGCAAACCAATTGAAGCTTAATCCAAAAAAGATAGAGATGCTCCTGGTCAGATAAAAGATCTGGGAATAGGGAGTCAGCCTATGTTAGATAAGTTTACATTCCCCCTGAAAACACAGGTTTGCAGTTTGGGGGTACCCCTAGATTCAGCTCTGAATTTGGAAGCCCAGGTATCAGCAGTGACCAGGCATGCTTTTACACAGTTAAAGCTCTCAGACTGTAAAGATTTAAAACAATTGTTTGAGTTATGTGTAACTGTTTCTCTGAGTTTATGTTAGGAGTAGAAGCCTTTGCTATAATGAATGAATAGGGGCAGCTGAGTGTTTCTTGAATCAAGTAAGGTGTGGGAGCTGTGTTTGCATAAAAGCTTCTATGTTACAGTTTGTGCTGGGGCTGGAGAGGAGAAGTACGTTGGGAGTATCGTGGAGTGTGCATACTGTGTGTGTGTATGCTGAAGAAAGCTTTTGCAGATTCTAAATGTCTATGCTTGCTATTGTGCTAGCTGAAGGTTCCTGGCTGATATACTGCTATGATGCTGGTATGCTGGAATACTTTAGACTGAAGAATTGCATTTGAATGCTTGAAAGCTGAAAGCTGGAAGCTGAAGCCTGGAGTAAATGATATCCTCTATTTCTGAAATGCTGGAATGCTGCAATCTGAAGAAATGCATTCGTGAGCTGCAACAATGCTGGGATGGTAACACAGATGCTTGTTGCTAAAGACTGTGTAGAAGGATATTGAAGAAGAAATGCATTATTTGATTTGTTTTTTCAATATCTACATGAACTATTTGAAAGAGCATGGTATTGCTTTTTTGTTTATTGAAAGCTATATTTTTTGTAAATAAAAGTTTGTGTTTTTTATATAAAGCCAAACTTTGTTCTTTTTGTTTCTATTTTGCCAATAACCCATCAGACACCTTTTGCTGTTTTTACTCTGCTAACTGTGGATATATGGGATTATATGTTCCATTATCCCTTCACCAACCGACAGGTTATGGGCCCAGAAAGGACTGATGGGAATTGGAGTCTCTGTGTGCCCAGAAAGGACTGATGGGACTTGGAGTATCTTGGTGTTTCCTAAGTGAGCAAGAAGCTGAAAGCTGTGTGGAATTATATAACAGCTAAAGGACTATGAATATGGCTCAATTTTCTGGTTTGAGTTTTAAAAAGCTCAATGGGCAAAATTATATTTGTTGGGCTGAGAAGATAAAGTGTTGGCTGATTACTCAGGAGTTATGGTCAACAGTGTTAACTCCTCCAGCTGCTGACGATGATGATGAGGTCTTAAAGGACCAGAAGGCCCGTGCTAATATTTTATTGGCCTTGGAAGATAATCAACTGGTGTTTGTGAAACTCTTGGAGACAGCGAAAGAAATTTGGGATTGTTTACAAAACATGTTCCAGAAAAAGTCCGCTTGTTCCAAGGTTATATGCCGGAAGCTGTTTAAAATGCAACTTGAGAATGGCAGTCTTCGAGAGCATATAAATGAAATGGTCACACTGTTTGCTGACCTGGAGCAGTGTGGGCAGAGTTTTGAGGCGACCCAGAAGGGTCTAATTCTGCTGGGAAGTCTTGGAAAGAAATATGATGCTTTTGTGGATGGACTGGTGAATATTCAAGATGCAGATTTGAATATAAATTTTCTATCTACAAAGCTGTATGAATGGCAAGCACAGAAAATTTCCAGAGACGCTGTATCTTACTCATTTGAAATGCAATCTTCAATTAAAGAGGCTGACACAGCTTGCATGGCTCAAGCTCGAAAGAGTTTTAAAGGGCCAGTTTGTTGGAGATGCGGTCAGAATGGACATATTTCAAAGAACTGTAAAAATCCATTCAACCAGAAGAAAAAGAAGAAAGGTCATCAGAGTGAAGAAGAAAGAAGTTCTGTTTCTGTTTTGATGGCAAATGGACAGTCAAATGTTAAATGTTCTAGTAGTTTTTGGGTAGTAGACTCAGGTGCCACTAGGCATTTAATCAAGGACAATGCTTTGATCAATAATATACATGAAGCCTCAGTGTCTTCCATCACATTGGCTAATGGCAAGTGGGCTAATGTTATAGGATCAGGGTCTGTTTTTGTTAGAAGGTTGGGAGAGGAATTACAGGATGTTCTTTATGTTGATAGTCTCAAGTACAATATTTTGAGTGTTTCTAGTTTGCTTAAATTGGGGTTCAATGTGTTGTTTGAACAAGACAGATGTGTCATAAGTAAACCAGGCATGTCTAAAATTGTGATAAAGGAACAAAATGGTTTATTTGTGTTTGAAGATAAACAAGTTGAAGTAGCTTGTGTAGAATGTCCTGGAAATGTTAGTCAACTTCATGACAAATGTGTACATGTGTGGCATCATAGACTGGGACACTGTAACTGGGAAAGGCTTATTAAGTCTGCAAATAAGTGTGATTTAAAAGTGCCAAAATGTACAAAGTTCTTAGAATGCACATTGTGCATGAAGTCCAAGATTAAGGCAGCATCTGTGGCTAGAGTCAGTGACAGAGTATCCGAAGGTGTCAGGATCATGAAATCTGAGCTGGTGTTGCTCTGATTTCCTGACCTGCCTGCATTTGTTCTGGTCTCTTGACTCTGCTCACGAGCTAAGATATCTCCAGGTGTTGGCCTTGGGAGGCTTGGGCCACACCACACCAACATGAGAAGCACCGACATGAACATTGCTGACTCAGGAAGGATATGATGAAATATCCACTGGACATTGGGACTTCTGGGTCAGAGGGGATATGATGCAACCTCTGCTGGGCATTGCATGTCAGGGGGGTTGGGCCTTTGGGATGATGGACAGGTGATGGGGGTGTGTTTGGTATATAAGCTGTGTTTGTTCCTGTGATGCCAGTTCTGGCATCAACAGTGTTATACCTTCAATAAACCTCGTGAGATCAAGTTGCTGTCCACGCATGGTCTTTACAGGACGTTGGAGCGTTTCCATTACAGAATGCCAGAACTGCTATACTGCCTATCGTAGAAGAATCTACTGAGGGCTTGTGATGCCATCCGCAATGTCGAAACCCTTTACAGGAGTAGAATGGGTGAGTCCCGAGGAGTTCTGGAGGGATGCGGATGAAGACGGGGCCGTGGCGGGGTTATATTCCCCCGTTGGGATTGGCGGACAGGAAGATGGAGCATCCCATCCCTATGGGGAGAGGTGGAGGCTTCGGAGATGACTGCCTACAAGCCCTGCGGACCGTATGGGAAGGAGAGGACG
The DNA here is from genome assembly GCA_030556195.1 of Anolis apletophallus. Taxonomy (NCBI): domain Eukaryota; kingdom Metazoa; phylum Chordata; class Lepidosauria; order Squamata; family Anolidae; genus Anolis; species Anolis apletophallus. The sequence goes on along the minus strand of JARBWK010000006.1, from coordinate 49,903,018 downwards.
GAAGTTGGCCTGTCCCAGCCTTCCTGGAAGGAGAGTGACGAGGGAAGAGCCCAGGAAGTGCCCAGAGAAGCGGTTGGAAGTGCCTCCGTTAAGGTGGGCTGTCGAGGGGCTAGAGTGGAACCCAGAGAAGCGGTTGGAGGTGCCTCCGTTCAGGTGGGATCCCGTGGGGCCCAGGAAGGGCCACCCAGAGAAGCAGATTGCCAGGGGTCTGTTCAGGTGGGCTATGAAGCCGGAGGGTCCAGAGAAGATCCCAGAAGAGTTGGGGCTCGAGTGGGGTCTCAGGTGGACCTGGTGCTGGCTCAAGGTGGACCGGTCTGCAGCGAAGGTGCTGTGCAGTCCTCTGTTTGGAACAGAAGTGAGTTGGTCCAGGAGTTGCAACGATGCTATTGTATGCTGCAGGAGATAAAGAAAGCCTTTCATTGCAGGCGGCATGACGTGGGCCTACTCCTAAGACGAATGGAGGTTTTGGAGGAGAGAGTCCGGCAGTATCAAGAAATGATGTCATGTCTCCCCGCCGAGGAAGAGGGGCGTTATGATGATGCTTTTGAGGAAGACAGCTTTGCCCTGGAGAAAGTGGCCCAGTCGGTTGTCTTGGAAACCGAGCTTCCTGAGAGAGAAGCGGCAGAGAAATGCCTGTCTTTTGATGTCCCGGCCTGCAGTGAAGAGGAAAGCGAAAGTGTTTTGGCTGCAGAAAAGAAACTCTTTGGCCATGATTGTGTGCCTGGAAAGGAGACATGGAGCTGTGTGGAGAAAGTTTTGCAGCTTCCAAGGAGTGAAGGAGGGCACCCAGGAGAGCAAGTAGCCTTGGAGACCAGCAAAGATAAGCTGCGTATGGCGGTGGTTGAGGAGATAAATCAGCAACTCCCTTCCAGCAGTGTGAGAGCTCTTCAGTCGGAAAGCGAGACTGTTTTAACTTCAGAGGCTGCCTTACCGGAGAGAAATGGAACCGAGTGGGTGGCTGAAGTCGTTGAAGAGTGTCCTGCAGAAATGGAAGTGGAGGGGAAGAAAGGAGGAAAAGAGCCCTTTCGCACTGGGGGTTTAAAAAGAGTGCTGGAGCTGGTGAGTGTGCAGAAGGCTTCTCATCTTATGGAGGAAAAGGGGGAGCTACCAGATCCCTTTCTGCAAACCGTTGGGGTTTCTATGGCCTGGTCTGCTGCCTTGTTCTTCTTGTGTTTTGAGGATGGTCGGAGAGGTGTGCCTGCAGAGGAAAAGCCCCTGGGAGAAGAGCGAGAGAGTGCTGCGGCTTTACCGATTGAAATGCCAATCGAGTGGGTTGCTGAAGCAAATGTGTGGCAACCGCCAGATGTTCCCCTCAAGGAGCTGTGTACCATGGGGAAGGAAGCTGCTGGGAGTCCCCAGTTGTTGGAGGCTTTTCCTGCTGAGATGGTGAGCGAGGAGAACCCGATGGGCTTCAGTCATAACGAGGTTCTATGTTCGAGAGATTTGCTGTTTGGGCCCTATCCAGCCTACGTGAAGGAGAAGTTGGGGCTTCTGCTGAGCTGTGAAGTGTTGGCGAGGTCCGTGGTTGCAGTGCCGACCGGGGTGCTGAGTTCGAGATTGAATATCTTGCCTATTGATCCACCCCTGCGGTTGGTCCTGGTGGAGGCGAGCTGTCATTCGGGGGGTGGGAATTTAATTGGGGCTGAACCAGATTCGGCGAAGGAGATGGCTGAACTGTGGGAGCAAACCCTTGCTGAGTTGAGGGGCAGACTTGAGAATATGCTGAACCTGAGCCCTCCAAAAGTTGAACTGTGTCCCGCATTTTGGGCATGGCTGAGTTGACTTTGGGGGGTGGCAGGGTGATTGAAATGTATATGCTCTGCCTGATTATGTTTTCTTGGGGAAAGAAAGTGCTCTGGGAGTCAGATGTGACTTGAAAGGAATCCCATGCTTAGTTAATGCAGGAATTAACAGTGCAGGACTGGGATTGTATGACGTTGGGATTTTGTATGTCCAAGACTATTTTGTTTATATAATATAGAGTCGTGTGCCTAATGTATTTCTAAGTGTGCTTCTGATATTCCATGGATTGTGTAAATTGCAGAGTTAAATATGTAGCTGTTTAATCCATGTTTGTAGAATGTATTTACATGCTTAGGCAGTTAATAAGTGGAGAAAGTGTAATGGGGGGTTTGTGAACTTCATATACTGCATTGTGTTACAACCCTGTCTTTAGGTTCCTTTAAATGTGTTAGTTGGGGATATATATTGTCTTATATAAATTGCATTTATTGTTAGACATGTTAGAATTGCCTCTATGTAGTTAAGGATGATAGTTTTCATGTGCAGATGAGATTAAGGGGAGATATGTGTCACATGGATTGATGACTTGTTGGATATGGAGGGAAGCTAATATTTAAGAGATTGTTGGAGTGCTCTGGTTAGAAGATAGGCTTCAGAGTCAGTTTAGAAATGATATTATCTCCTGTTGAATTTGCCAGGAGAAGAGGTGATTTGGGATATAGTATAAGTTAAGATGTGTACGTGTTTTTTATACGCAGATGGCCATGCCTGCGTTCCAGTGTGGGAGTGCTCCGTTGGGAGGATAGATTTTAGGGTCAGTTTAGAAGTGAGGGTGTTGTTAGTACCTTGTGGTTATAGTGGTGGCGTATGAATAGGTTTAGGTAAGTGCTAGGATGGAATGGGATGGAATGGGAAGTTGTAGTTTTCCCAGATGCTTTCTCCCATGGGAGGAGGTGTAGTAGTTTGTACAAAGGAATAGAGTGCCAGGTTGGTGTGTTGGTAGGGAAGTTGAATGTGTGGATTTTACGTGGGTGTTTGCTTCTCACGTGTGTGAAGAAAGGATAGCTTAGATGGCTGTGTTTTCCACGTGGGAAATTAGTTAGTGTCTTTTGCCAAGGGGGCAAGGGTATTGGATTTCTTTTGTATGGTTAGCTTGGCACAGTTGAGTTAGTCCTGTGCAGCTTGTGGATAAAGTTAAGGTTGTGTGGAGAAGGCACGGATGTGTTTTGGCTGTTTAGGGAATTGTAGTTTTGTACTTGGTACCTCCTGCTTTTGCAGTGGAAGGTTTTGGGAGTTATGAGGCTTGGAATCTTGATGGTGTGATTTTAGGTTTTTTCTGGAAAGAAGCGCAGTTGATTTATTCCTGTGTGATGAGTTGTCAGTTTGGTTAGTTAAGAGAGTTTGATAGATTTTGTAGTGGTTGCTGGTTATATAGGGAAGCGTAGTATTGTAGGTGTACCTCCTGCTATTGCAGTAGAGGGATGAGGTTGTTTAAGGGTTTGATAGTGGCAAAAGAGAAGTGTAGAGGAAGGTTGGTTTAGGTATTGTTATTGGAGTTCCTATGTGAGAGGTTATAGAGTCTTGGGACTCAGATTGTGGTAAAAGGTAATGAAGATCACTTTGGCTTGTGAGAAAGTGATTTGTGATCGGTAGTGGAAGGCTGCATGAGTGTACGTTGTGAGATTAAGGTGCACAAGGCCCACATGTTTGGGAAGCTGAGTGTGGGAGCCGAGTGTGTCCTGGTTGATGATGAATATGTAGTTTAGCCCAAAGGGTGTTCAGATGGAGGTTTGGAGTTTTGGACCGTGCAGTTGTAGAATGATGGGCTTGGTAGTAGAAGGGTAGCGTGTGAAGAGTGCTTAGAAATGACTAAGGGTGGAAATTGGCCTTGAACAAGCTAAGCATTTGTGATAGAGGAATGTCTGGTTATCTGAATGTGTAGGAGTTCAGGGTAGCGTGTGGAGAGAAGCTTTGTCCCAGTGTGTGCTCAACTGAAGTAAGGCTGAGGTGGGCTCACTTCGCCTTGTGAATTATAGATCTGGTTGTGACTTTGGTGGGTGCTGGGTTAGGATTTAGATGATAGAATAAGATAGCGTTTTGAGTCCTCTTTTCCCACAGGGGGGAGGGGGAGGAGTATTTTGTCAGGATCATGAAATCTGAGCTGGTGTTGCTCTGATTTCCTGACCTGCCTGCATTTGTTCTGGTCTCTTGACTCTGCTCACGAGCTAAGATATCTCCAGGTGTTGGCCTTGGGAGGCTTGGGCCACACCACACCAACATGAGAAGCACCGACATGAACATTGCTGACTCAGGAAGGATATGATGAAATATCCACTGGACATTGGGACTTCTGGGTCAGAGGGGATATGATGCAACCTCTGCTGGGCATTGCATGTCAGGGGGGTTGGGCCTTTGGGATGATGGACAGGTGATGGGGGTGTGTTTGGTATATAAGCTGTGTTTGTTCCTGTGATGCCAGTTCTGGCATCAACAGTGTTATACCTTCAATAAACCTCGTGAGATCAAGTTGCTGTCCACGCATGGTCTTTACAGGACGTTGGAGCGTTTCCATTACACGAAGGGATTTTGTCTTTAGTTCATATGGATCTCTGTGGACCTCTTAAGGAGTCCATTGATGGCACTCGTTACTTTCTTTTGATTGTTGACGATTTTTCACGTTTTTGTTTTGTTTATTTCCTAAGGAATAAATCAGAGACTGTTGAAAAAGTCAAGGATTGGTTGATTCTGATGGATAATCAGTTTACTAATCAGAAAGTGAAAGCAATACAAACTGACAGAGGAGGAAAGTTTGTGAATGCTAAAATGGTGGATTTGCTTAGAAAACGAGGTATTAAGCATAGATTGTCTAATGCTTATGTGCACCAGGAAAATGACGTGGGCAAATGCTGGATTGGCAGTGTTCGAAGCATGGCTAGGTGCATGCTAGATGATGCTGAGTTATCTCAAGGTTACCAATTGCGCCAGTTCCTGGAGAAGTCAGACCTAGCCATTGTGGTACATGCCTTCTTTACATCCTGGTTGGACCTCTGTAATGCACTCTATGCGGGGATGCCTTTGAAAAGTGCTCAGAAACTTCAGTTGGTCCAAAGACCAGCAGCCAGACTGCTAAGTGGTGCTGGCTACAAGGAACGTACAACTCCTCTGTTGCAGCAGCTCCATTGGATGCCAACATGTTTCCAGGCACAATTCAAAGTTCTGGTTTTGGCCTGCAAAGCCCTATACAATTCCAGCCCGGGTTATCTGAAGGAATGTATGTCTTTCTATGAGCCTAGTAGACATTTACAATCAACTGGGGTGGGTCTTATCTCTGTCGCACCACCCTCTCAAGCGTGTTTGGTGGGAACAGGGGAGAGGGTCTTTTCAGTGGCTGCTCCCAGACTGTGAAACTACTTCCCAAGAGAGACCAGGATGGCTGCATGACTGCTGGCCTTCTGCATGGAGGTCAAGACTTTTTTCTGCAGACAGGCATTTGGAGAAGAATAAGGTCCACGTGGCTGGTGAGGTTGTGGATTGTTGTTGTTGTTGTTATTGCATTTGCTTTGTTTTATATTGATCAAAGTGTGTAACTATTAGCTGCCTTCAGTCCCCTTGGGGAGGAAGGTGAGGTATAAATAAAGTAAATAACAAAATTAAAAATAAATCTCAAATGTCAATATTTTAAAGTTTTGTTTAAACTCTGTTAAACATAACTCAAAAAGGAAAAGCACGCTTGAATGCAAACTCATTGGTTGTCCATGATCTGACCAGAAGACATATATGTCTATTATATTCCGTTGGTATGTATTCTGCCTTTCCCGGCGTGCTTTTCCTTTTTCAGCTATGTTTAATATTGATACTGATATACATATGTATATATGCATTTGTTTTCCTTAGCATGATCTAAGGGCATTCGCACCCGCTACTTATACTCATCCCAGGTCCAGAGAAAGCCCTACACAGGCGAAACGATTGCGCTTGGATTTCCAGATTCGTCGACCTGTTGGATTCCCCATTTGGATTACAAATATTGTTTTTGAATTGGACGCTTGGTGTCCCCCGTCTCGCCGACCCATTCGCCGTTGCGGACTATGTCTGCTTAAACTTTATCCCATTCGGAGTTCCAACACATGGGACTTTCACCACGTGAGTACGCACTTGGGGATTGTTTCCCCTGCTACTGCTATGTATAGCAAGTGTTATGTTCAGTTTTGATTGCTATTTACAGCAAGTTGCTTTATATGTTATGTCCATTGACTACAACGGTCCTGGCACAACTCCCTGACCAACCCACCGACCAGAAACCCGTTGCCCACCTCCGGCTGAGGGCATGGTTCGGGATCGTTGGATGAGCTTGGATGGTCCACTGACGCTGGCTGATCCATCGGTGGCTGATCTGGACATCTCGGCCGTCCTGGCCCTTCCCCGGAACCCTCGCGCCCGCCAACGCCGCGCCGCGAGAAGTTGGGGGAGCCAGCTGGAGCGGCCCAGCATGGCGGCTGGCCTTGAGGATGCCCTCCTGTGCCGTGTGCCTGGGCCTGGTGAGGAAGCAAGACCCGGATCCAGTCACCTACCAGAAGTCCCGCCCTTGGAGGACCCTGCCTCCAATGAGGACCATGCGCCTGGACCCGGAAGAGGAACTGGACCCGAATGCTGCCACCCACCAGAAGTCCCTCCCTTGGAGGACCTGGCCTCCAGTATGGACCCGCCCGCGAAGCAACAAGCTCCCCGGAAGAGGAGACAACGCCGTCGGAGGCGGAAGAGCAGGACTGCGCTCGAAGCGCGAGTGGCTCCTTCTCGTGAAGTCCGAGCCCCCAGAGCTGAGCCTCCCACCACCCCGCCGATGAAGAGACGACCCCTATCGGAGGGGGCTGGGCCTCAGAAGTCCCCTCGATCCAGGACTCTCCAGAGTTCTCCGCAGAGGGGGACTCCCAGAGCCCTTGGAACCAGGAGGAGGAGGCCCAGAAGGACTGGCAATGATGCTTCCAGTAGGTTCCCTGCCAGGACCTTCTGGAATGCCAACTTTAGACGCAGAGTGCCTCCGCTGGTGAACCCCCAACCCAGGAACTCTGGTATCTTGGTAAGGGGGAGAGCGGCCCCACAGGCTTGTGGGGACCGCCCCCCAACGGACTTGGGATCTCTAAGGACATTGTTGGACCTGTGGGACCCTCCTAGGCTTCCCTCGTTCGATGGTCGAGCCACTGCTGGCTAGACCTTGGAGGGCTCATGGACCCCTGCTGGTCAAGAGCTCTGGTCTCTCCTCCCCTATCTTAGATGTAGTACCTACCTCTTGTGTTGTACTGTTTTGTTTGTGCACCTTGTATTTTATGTTCAAGCTGTAAACCGCTCCGAGCCTACAGGGAGTGGCGGTATAGGAAGTTTGAAGTTAATAATAATAATTATTATTATTATGCTTGATCTTATATGCTAAGCTCTACTGTGTTATCTACACAATATATTTTTCCGCATCATTCTGATTGTAAGTGTATATTCCTTGGCTCTTTCTACTCCCGTTGTTTAAACCCTGGATCAGAAAGGCCAACTATTGAATGCTAAACTAAAAATATTGTCTTCAAACTGTCAGAAAGAAGCATGGGAGCAGAAGGGGTGGAATGAAAATAGTAACAAACCAAGACTGGCTATTTACATCAAAATGTTGATGGAAAACTGTCAGGAGTGAAACAAATACCAACTCTGTGCCTTAACCTTCCTCTCCTGCTTCCAACTCAATAACTCCCTGTCTAACTTCATGTATGCAACCTGATCTGCTTTGTTAGGGAGTAGAACTGTGAGAACTAAACTTGGGCAAACCACATGGCAAGAAAAATCAATCTCCCTCTCTGTAAGTACTCATGAACTAAGGGGAAAACTAATTAAAGTCAACTCAAATTCCTCAAGAAAGAAAAGAAGGGAAAGAAGAGCTTAATTATATTGGACTTCCCTGCAGCATACTGGAACATCTGATTTACTAGGAACTGTTGCCAAAATATTGAATTTGCCTTGATCGGTCCAATTCAGATTTATGGCTTATAATCTGGGGCATCATAGCATGAAGCACTAAACAACAGTGTGTGGTTTCCAAATGGTCATAGACTCTATATCCCAGAGCAAGTAAAGAATGACATCACCCCCATAAGTATGAAAATAGCACTCTATTGGTGAATAACGAAGGTAATTAAACATACAATGATGGCATAATCATGGCAATATACAATCAATGCAAACAAGGCGCAGAAAAACAGCCCCCCAATGTACTTGCACGGTGTAGGGAGCTGTGCCGGACGACGTCGTGAAGGGATGGAGAAGGCAGATGCTAGCGTTGTTGCTGGGGTGCGGCGTGAGCCGGTCCAGCGTGGTGGGCGGCGCTCTGAATGGGCCCACAAAGGACGCCGTGAACGTGCGGCGAAGTGGAAAGACGCCAGCACGCTCGAGGCGTAAGGGAGGCGACGGTGGATGACGTGCAAGGGGGGAATCCCTGATGGGGAATCCCCGGCGTTCCCTGGCGTCTGTTTGCGAGAGTTCCGAGCTCTCTTCCCCCTCTCGCCGGGTGAATGGCAAGGCGCGTCAACAAGGGCTGCACAGGCTTGAATCCCGGGAACCAAGACACGGAAGGGGATGGTGGGATCTCCAAAGGGTGGGTCGGATTCACAAACAAGCAGAGGGTAGTCTATACCAAGGCATGAATGCCTATCGAGGGAAAATTCCCCCAGGACTCGTGTGAGTGAGGAGGCGGTGTGGCTCCTCTCTTCACATGGGCTTGGTGGGTAGCAGAGCCGACGGCCAGCTTAATGCTGAATCATGCGCGTCACATAAGACCGTTTCGGGCATCATATGTTGGCTCCTTTGGGTCACCCTGCTCTCCACCGAGTGGGGTTATGTGTATCTGCACACCTGATATGTGACTATTGCTTGGGCCTAGCCTTTAGAGCCTTGAAAAAGGAGCCAACATATGATGCCCGAAACGGTCTTATGTGGCCGCGCATGATTCAGCATTAAGCTGGCCGTCGGCTCTGCTACCCACCAAGCCCATGTGAAGAGAGGAGCCACACCGCCTCCTCACTCACACGAGTCCTGGGGAATATTCCCTCGATGGGCATTCATGCCTTGGTATAGACTACCTCTGCTTGTTTGTGAATCCGACCCACCCTTTGGAGATCCCACCATCCCCTTCCGTGTCTTGGTTCCCGGGATCCCTGTGCAGCCCCTTGTTGACGCGCCTTGCCATTCACCCGCGAGAGGGGAAGAGAGCTCGGAACTCGCAAACAGACGCCAGGGGAACGCCGGGATTCCCATCAGGATTCCCCCTTGCACGTCATCCACCGTCGCCTCCCTGCGCCGAACGTGCTGACGTCTTTCCACTTCGCCGCACGCTTCACGACGTCCTTTGTGGGCCCCACGCCATTCCAGAGCGCCACCACCACGCTGGACCGGCTCACGCCGCACCCCAGCAACAACGCTAGCATCTGCCTTCTCCATCCCTTCACGACGTCGTCCGGCACAGCTCCCTACACCGTGCAAGTACATTGGGGGGCTGTTTTTCTGCGCCTTGTTTGCATTGATTGTATATTGCCATGATTATGCCATCATTGTATGTTTAATTACCTTCGTTATTCACCAATAGAGTGCTATTTTCATACTTATGGGGGTGATGTCATTCTTTACTTGCTCTGGGATATAGAGTCTATGACCATTTGGAAACCACACACTGTTGTTTAGTGCTTTCAGCCTGCATCATAGCATGAAACAGAAGAAATTGGTATCATACACCGAGTACAATAAATGTAATGAAACAACACTGATAAACTCTCACCCAGTTGATGGGGTGGAGGAGAGGCATTCATTCCCAGGAGCAATGTTTGTTGCAAAGTTCATACAGAGGTAGACCTACAAGCCATTTTGTGACATTGTCACCTGAACAGTGTTAAGCATTGCCATTAGAGTTGTGCGTGGAATTCATTTCTCCCATTTCCTTAATTTCTTTTGGTTCTTTGGGAGTACATAATAGGAAGGCCCCTCTCGGTACAAAAAATAGCTCAATACAAAACCAAGTGGCAGTTAGTACTGACTCCAAGCCTACTTTTTGGCATCACACTGTCACGATGCAAGACCTTGGCCGGCCCCTTAATCACACACACAGAGACGGTAATCAGCTAACTACTTTATTGAAGAATAAGAAACAGTTGAAAAAGTAAATGTCCATAAAAGTATCAAAAGCAATCCAAAAGGTAAAAGGTAATGTCCAAAAGCAAATTTGGCATGGAAGTTTCCAAAGACTTGGCAGGGCTCCGCTCAACACAAGCGGATCAGGGAACAAAGCAAAGTTGCAAGATCCAAGGCACTCCTTGGCAGGCCACTAGCCCAAACTTAGCTACATGGTCTTGGCTCGTTACACGTCTACATAGGATAGACGTGGCCGAGGTACTGAGGATCCGTTCCCACGGATCCTATACTTAATCCCCTTGGCGAGGCCCCCGACGCTCTAGGCTTCTCCTCCTCCAATCTGTGCTGCGGGACCTCTGCCTGTCTAGGCTGTGAAACCAGCCCCTCCTGCTAGCCTCAATGCTCCGTCTCCTATCAAAGGTTCGACCTTGCCTCCCAACACCTGGTTCACTATCTTCGTGAGAGTTGAACTCCCCATCTGCTTCCCGGGCCTCTCCCTCGCTTGTTTCCCACATTCTTTCTTGTGAACCTCCCCCCCGGCCGTTCATAATCTTCACTATCACTGCTTTCGAATTCCGTCTGGCCTTCCTGCATCTCGTAAGGATCAGGCCAGCCGTCATCCCAGGCCAGGCTTTCTGTGGGGGAAGAAGGCCCAGCTACCTCAAAATCCCCTTCTTCCAGCCCCTCCAAATCCTCCTCAGAATCAGCTGGCTCCAATGCAAGTGGGACCCCCGGTGCTGCCCCCTGCCCTCCAGGCACGAAAGAGAACTGGGTTGCTACACACACGTTAATCTTTTTTTTAATCAGTCCCCTACCAAACAGAAAGTAAACTCTAATTCCCTGAAAACTATTGTCTTCTTCCAGAAGGTCATCACTCTTCCTTACCTGGAAGTGGAAAGCCTCCTTAAAATACCTTGGAGAGTACGTGACTGGCTGATGTGGTGTAGCACCTGCAGCCGAGCACCTCCCAGAACTTCCCTCCTTGCCTTGGGAAGAGTGTACGTTTGTGGTGTGTAGGCCCAGAAAGCACACCCTGCCAGTGCTTGCAGTTGAGTGCCTCCTCTAGAATGAGAAAATCTTATTCTAGACAAGGTGCTCCACTGTAGGCACTGGCAGTCATGCACACTTTGTTTGCCTGCATGCCATATATGCACTCTCCTTGAAAAGTGTGTGTGTGTGGCATGCAGGCCCAGAAAGTATGTCCGCCTGCCAGTGCCTACAGCTGACCGCCTCCTTCTTACTCTAGAGGGGGTGCTCAGATGCAGTCACTGATAGGCTTTCTGGGCCTTTATGCCACATACACCCTCTCTTTCCAAGGAGCGTGCATCTGTGGCATGCAGGCCCAAAAAGTATGTGCATCTGCCAGTACTACAGCCAAGTGCCTCCTCTAGAGTAAGAAACAAAACTTGCTTCCTTGCCTTGTGAAGAGAGTGCATGTGTGGCATGCAGGCCCAAAAAGTGTGCACATCTGCAGCCGAGCACCTCCTCTACAGTAGGAACAGCAGGTAAGAAGAAGCCTCCTTAAAGCGCATGCTGGAAAGGGGAACCTGGGTGGGAAGCTCCGTCCCTTCCATAATGGACTGATAGAAAATTGATTTTTCTACACCCCAGAGCAAGAACAGATATCTGCCCTCCCCTCCCGATTCTGGCAGCTTCAGCTCCCAAAAACTGATCGGAGCCCCCACCAAAAGGCGGGAACACGAAACAGGTCAATGTTTATCCCAAATGCACAAGCATAATTGTCATGTCTCTGAACAGCTATTTACAGGATTTAAAAATAACAAACAAAACAATTGGAACAAAAAATGCCATTGCGGTTATTTTTTGACTACAGTCAATATAAAAAAATGTACCATAGCAATTTGCTTTGAAAACATGATGCTGAGTTGTTATTGTGAGCATTTGAACTAGGAACAATTTCTTCTCCCAGTCCAAACAGGAAAAAAATTGAATACAGTATCCAGTCCCATAAGAGTTTATCTGGCGTTTTGACAGGCCACCAATCACATACATACATACATACATACATACATACATACATACATACATACCTGTATTGTATTATGTAAATTTCAGCATGATTACGGATTTTTATATTAAATACCTCAGTTTTCCATTTCTCCCACCCCTCTTTTCTCTTATCTATACTAACCAATATTTTCCTTACTTTACTTTATATTTTGATTAGGTTGGCTAAATGCTCAGAAACTAGATTGTAAGCTTGAACTGTTAATAGTTTGCCATTATCTTTATAAAGAAAAATACATGAATATTTGTCTTTATGTACCTATTCTGACTTACATTAGTGCAAGCTGTTTGAGAAGTCTTGCTCCTTCTACAGAGAATCCTAAGACCCTCTTGTGCAACTGGAAAAGCATCCATGGTGGCAACAAATGCAGCAAGCAAAAGGTCTTACATGGCATTCCCCTGCCACACCAGAGAAAGAAAAGGCCACCCAGTATGTTCTTCCCACCACATGCTAATTCTGTATGGGTCCAACTATTTTTTCAGTGCATGCTGTAAGAAGGTCCTCAGAGCAAAGTCTCTATGGGTGGGATGACTAGGGACATCACCAGTGCCAACACAAGTAGCCAAGACTATGTGGTTATAGAAAGTCTTTGGTCTTTAAACAGTGGTGACTTTGGGGACTGTTCTAATTATGTGAGCATGTCTTTCCAATGAGGCTTTGTTTTTTAATTTTTTAAAATAATTCTAAAATTGAAATGTTAATGTTTAAATTATATTTCTACCTTTTAAAAATTGTTTAATGTGTATTCATCTGTTGTGCATGACATTGAGAGCCCTTGTAGGCAGAGAAATTATAAACAAATACGTTAAATTGAGCATTCAAAGGAAGCTATCATGGTTTCCATGCATTTCCTTCAAATATCTGATCAAACTTTAGTCAAATACAGATGCTTTTTTCTGACTGTAGATTCATTCACAGCTTTTATAGCCAATCTTTGAATGGATAGCAAGTTTTTCCCCCCCTGGGGTAGTTTTTCTAGCAATCATATCCATTACATCTACTATATATTAAGAATTACAATAAATTTCATTTTTAGTAATACTGCATTATTATATGTTACTCTGTTTTATTATGTCTATTCTTTTAGGTTATTTCAAAATAAAATAGTATTACTGCTTTAGGACACACAAAAAACCCAAACATTTTTTGTAATGTAATCATTACAATGATTGCAAAGACGGTAGAATAATCCAGCAGGTGAATATAGATGGAGAAATATGGAGACATGATCAAGAGGGAATAAAATAGAATTGTAGTCAGTGCACCTTTCACCATTAATCATTAAAACAGTGTCAGGCTTCACATAAGTATGTAGCAAAATGAAATTCTGGATAGGTTCATGTTTCATATGGCTCTCCGACTGCACACAATTTCTGGCATGAAACTAAATTATTAACCATATCCCAGACTGAAATTTAATTCAGAGAGGATAAGCATAGAGAAAGTTCCAAACCAAAGCATGACAGAAACAGCTGGTAAGCCTGATGTTTCTTCCACTCAATCATGTGGGAAAGCATATTCAACAAGTTACAACATTCTCTTCAACACCCCGTTTGAAAAATTCAAGTAATATTCCTGACAAATCCAGAATCATCTCCTTCTTAAATATGTGGTTAGTTTTTGCTTTTATGGTTTATTTCTATGGTGGTTTGATGCTAGTTTATTGGCTAGTTTGTTTATTTCTATGGTGGTTTGATGCTAGTTTGTTGGCCTCCAGGACCCTGGGATTTGTAGTTGGGTGATATAGAAGCAGAAATGCAGCTATGGAGAAGGGGAAACTGAGGACGTTGCCCCACCAAGTAAAAAAATCTGTCCACCAGTTAAGTTTTCCTTTGGTTTGTAGCACTGGAGTAGCCGACATCTTCAACTGAATATTCCAAAATAAAGCATCCAAAGGAAAGTGGCAGGCAAAGTTACTAGCAGAATGTAAATATAATCATATTGTAAGAGTTCTATGTGTAAACCATTCTCACTATCTCTACAATGCTCAAAATTTGGGAACTGGAGGAAAATGGCATTTTCAGGGGTGGGATTATTATCTGATAATTTAATACTCTCACGATTTTCTTCCTGAAGTGACACCCTTGGGCATTAGAGCTTTCTGGGAGAGAATTCCAAATTTCTCAATAAACTACAAATCCTAGGATTTGTTAGGATTGCTTGTAGTTCCAAGATTTTTTAGTGGTTTCAGATGGAAAGACATTAATTGCTCAGATTCCTTGTATGACCATCATTTGCCTCATTTCTTGTTTTGTTTTTAACCCCAAACAAAAGTACATAACCTATGGCCTGCAAGCTTCATGTTCCCTTCCCACACTGAATCCTTCCTCTGTGTGGCTAATCAATTTGCTGTTTCCATGATACCAATGCAGTGCAAAGGCAGTTATGTGGGTCAGCGTGGTTGGGACAAGAGGGAGATGACTTCTACTATCCTTCCAAGTTTACCCTTTGCTATGCATGAGTTGGGAATGAAATTACTGATGATTCATTCACTGATGTTATGCCAGTATTGGGAACTGGAAATGCTGTGCTCTTCTCATTTTATTCACACCCATATTTACAACAGATAAAATACTGTGTCCACATGTGCAGATTATTATTGTAGAGCACAATTCCAATAAGCAGAGAAGTAAAGCATTTCTCCACTTTTCCTTTCCTTGTGTTTATGCTGAGGAGCCAGCCTACGGGAGGATCTTGTTTAACTTGGCCAATTAAACTGTGAGAATTTCTTAAAATCCATCTCTATTTATGTAGTATGGAACTCTGGCCATGTTTATATCAGTTTGACCAACATGCCAATGCTGATTATATTTCCTTTATTTTCACACCCTTAAGAGGACTTGCATGTATGTGCGCTAGGCATGTAAAATGTCAACACAGCAAAAAATGCCCTACATGGTGTGTGTGATAACATTACTCAAGGTCCCTGAATGGATCATATGTTTCACACCAGAGGAATGTTTGCATATTATTCAGTGTGTGAAATCCCTGCCTGACCAATTTAAGATAACTACTCAAGGAAGTTTTATAACATTCAGGGGCTTGTAGTTTATTTAGCAGTAAAACACAATCATAATCAATAGCCAGCTAATTACAGATCATCGGTCTTAAATTCGAGCATTAGAGCCACTTCATTCGAGTCAGCCAAAGGCTGTTCTAAAGAGGACAGTCTTACAGGCTCTTCGAAAAGGACCAAGTTCATGTATTGCCCGGACATGGTTAGGAAGCGAGTTCCAGGTCGTAGGAGCCACAAATGAAAAGGCCCGTTGTCTTGTGCTGGACAGGTGGCAGGAGCGGGGTGATGGAACAACCAATAGGTTCTGCTCTTCCGAGCGCAGTGATCTTGGGGGAACGTCGGGAGTAAGGCGGTCCCTTAGGTACTCGGGCCCTAGACCGTGTAAGCCTTAAAGGTTAACACCAACACCTTGAAGGCAATCCGGTTGCTCGATAGGAAGCCAGTGCAGTTGCCGTAAAATAGGTGTAATATGCTCCCTCACTGGTGCTCCCACCAGCAGCGAGCAGCGGCATTCTGCACCAGCTTGAGTTTCCGGATTGTCGCCAAGGGAAGGCCCACGTAGAGGCGTTACAGTAGTCCAGCCTCGAGATGACCGTCGCCTGGATCACCCGTGGCCAGGTCATCCCTGGACAGGTAGGGCGCCAGTCGCCTAGCCTGGCGGAGATGGTAAAGCGCCGTTTGCTGACCATAGCGACCTGAGTCTCCATGGTCAGCAAAGGGTCCACCTGGACACCTAAGCTCTTTACAGTGGCGGCGGAGTAATGAAATATAGACACGTACATGCCAGCAGTAGCTAATGAATCTTACATAAAGAAGGATTCCAAGGCCTTTGTTGGGTTGATAAGATTCACCACCTTACGTTGCTCTTTTGAAGTCTAAATAAAAACCCAGAGTAGAGTCCTTGCCCTGCAGATATGGAAGACCTGCAGATATGGAAGCCACCACCCACTACTGACATGGACACATGATGGACTAGGAAGCACCCCATTTTGTTCTAGGTCCTACTCCTTACTAGGGGGCCTTTTGTTCATTTCGGTAGACTACACAATTTACAGGTGGGTCACATTTCTAGAGTGCAGGGATTCCCAAGCACTACATAGGCTTTGAAAGTAACAAGAACAGAACCAGTATGGTATGGTGGTTTGAGTCCTCTGCCATGGAAAACTAGTCACACACACTCAGGTCCCTTCTACACTGCCATATAATCCAGTTCAAATCAGATAATCTGGATTTTATATGGCAGTGTAGAAGGGGCCCCCATCAGAGAGGAAGGCAATGGAAAACCTCCTCTGAAGAACTGGACCGGGATATCTTGCTATCTCAGAAGAAGCAGCAAATTGTGTTCCTTCCTCATCCAAGTGCATATCATATTTCACCGCATAGTAGTCACTCTTCCCCACCTTTGGGGGGAAAAGGAGAGTGTGACTATTATGTGGTGAAAATCCCCATAGATTCCTTTGGAGGGAAGCCATAGTGTAGTCCTGCTTATGGGATCTTTGCATAGCACTTAACGATATATGAGCTTGGCCTTTGGCTTCTTTGTCACAGCTCCACTTGTAACCAGCTTTTCCCCAGGTATGATTAAAAGTGCTGCTTAGTACTTATAAAGCTCTATATGTTTCATGTCCAGCTTATGTGAAGGCCATTGAAATCTACAGGGAAAAGCCAGCTTCACAGCCAGATGTGGTGAGAGCATGGAAGATGACTTTCTGAACTTCTGCCTCTGCTCTGCAGTTCGCTTTCTCAATAAGTCAGATAAGTACCCTCTTTGCTGTCCTTCTGTTGACAGATTCAAAATATTTTAACATCCAACAGCCTTTTGAAAACAGGGTTGAGTAAACACATTCCTCTATTGTTTTCTTCTTGTTTTTAACGTGTTTAAAAATGTTTTTAATTTCATAGGTAAATTACATTTACAATTCATTCATTCATTACACCAATTTGTGCATGTTTTTATAAGGTTGTTATTTTTTGCATTTGTTTGATTTGCTCTAAATTGTATAAAGTTCCAGTTTCAGGCAAAAAAAATAGGATGAAAATTTAATGAATGAATGAATGATTTATTTACACAGATAGCCTAAAGGAGTGCTGCAGGCTCTGCTTTGTAGGTCATAACCTTACTCAGGTGTTTTCCGATATATGTGGAACAATAACTGCACACAACCCCACCCATCAATGCAGTCATGCAGCCAGCAGCTTCTCATTATTTTGTGTATCAATTATAATTATGTTAGTGAAAGATGATTGCTGGACTCGAAGGATCAAAAGGGCGGCCTTTTCAGGGTTCCTAGCCACAGGGAACTCCACAACTCTGTTCAACTGCAACACAATTAAAAACCCTATAAAGATTTTCATGGCCAGTGAGCAAAGGTCTGGGAAACTGCCTGGCACACACCAATGTTTGGGGCAGCATTTGCAGATGAGCCCATATCCCTGCTCCCAATTTAGTCTTGCATATAAGTAGGCAAATACCTCCATAACACTGATCTCATCCAAAGTGGGGTGAGGAATATTATGGCTGGAGCAGAGATAATCAGTTTGCATCTACATATCCCAACATCACAATTGTTTAGAGCAGTGGTACTCAACTTGTGGGTCTCAACGTATTTTGGCCTACAACTCCCAGAAATCCCAGCCATTTTACCAGCTGTTAGGAATTCTGGGAGTTGAAGGCCAAAACATTTGGGGACCCACAAGTTGAGAACCATTGGTTTAGAGCTTTTCTTTAACCCTATTCAGTTACTCTGAAGAGGAGCAAAATAAGGCTTTCCTTTTCTAATGGCTTAGCTAAGGGCTCAACAAGGCACTACCTCACAGAAATGTGTAGCTGTCTCCATTTGATGTTTTTTTTAAAATGACAGGCTGGAAATGAAAGTTTGAAGTCTACATGGAAGCAATGCTTAACCTTTCCCAGAGCTTGGAAAAATAATTTGGGCTACATTTCTAAGTATCAGCCAGCACTGCCGCCGCCCCTCTCTAGCCCTTGAGTTAGAAAAGCTGCTTGTGGATATGGGTTTGAGCATGAACATATCCAGAAGTTTACTCAGTCTTTCTCCCTCCTCCTCTCCTCCACTGTTGAATCTCACAGCCTCCTACACCTGCTTTTCATTAGGGGACAAAACTGGGATACTGTTACATGTGTCTGCAATGTAGGAACTGTGTAATTTGGCCCTGAGCCAGTCTGTTTTCTTTAACACAGACAAGGTTTTCAGCAGGTCACGATATCACCCCAGCCTAGGCCTGAGATTATTCCAGAATCCGCTGGAGATTTCTTCTAGGTTTGGTTAACATTCTGCTATTTTCAGTTGCAAGTGTCAGGTCAGTGATTCTTTTGGTGGCTTTTACTCCTGAATTACATTGGATTTAAAGACACTTAGGGGCCAATTCCTGAACAGATATTTTAGAAACAATGAAACGGCACATAAGGTTAAGAAAAAGACAAATTCCAGCTGGAAATTGTTTAAGAGCAAGAAAACACATTTTCACAAATGTATCATATACAGACTTCTTAGGCTGGAGAACCTCAATTTTGCTGGAATCATTGACGTGGGCTCATGTAGGGAAAAGTGAAAAGGAGGAAGTGTTTGGAGAGGTAGGAAAAGGCATGTGTTTCCTTTGCCAAGGAATGAAAATTCCTTCATCTGTTACCATAGACAACCATTCATTTCTGTTGAAATTCACATGAATGGCTTGGAGTGTAGGAGCTGCTTCAAACTGATATGTTCCCATGTTGTCAGAACACAAGATCAATTGCCTGGGTGTCTCCTATGAAACTGAAATTCAGCTTAGTGCAGTTTCCGCAAGAAAGCCCCATGATCTGTCTGAAGTATGCTACTCAAACATGCACCCCACATCACTGCGGGGTGTAATTGTGAAACACTGGCACACCTCCTGCTCTGCACAGCATGCCTGTGGAAGTAGCCAAAGTGACTTTTTTATTAAAGCTTTAGGGACTAAATAGCTTTTACTAAATCTGTCAATGTGTTAATGTTTTAAACTAATTTTATTGTCTCATTTTTAATTAGTCGGTGTTGCCTAATACACTATGGGTTTATTTAATTGTGTTTTTGTAACAGTTTTACATTATTCAAATTAGCTAGAGTGGTGTTAATTTACACCTCACTGGAATGCTATCATATGGAGTAGAATTTAAAGCTGTAAACAAATAAATACATTGGTTAGTTAGACTAAACTCCTTGGTCACTAGAAGGTAAACAAGACAAATCTGACTATCGAGACATGCATTTTTAAGGAAATCTGGTTGTGGGAGATTAAATTAGAGGGAATTTATTTATTATATTTATAGCCTTGCTATAAATATCCAAGCATTGGTTCAGGACCTAAACAGCCTCCTTAGTAGCAAGTGGGAAGGAGTGACAGAGTTTGACATCATCTGCATACAGGTGACACCACATCCTGAAACTCCGGATGATCTCCCCCAGAGACTTTATGTAGATGTTAAACAACATGGGGGGCAATATTGACCTCTCCGGAACCCCACAAAGCAATGGTTGTGGGGTTGAGCAGGTATCCCCTAATAACACCTTCTGGGAACAACCCTCTAGGAAGGATCAGAGACACTGCAAAACAGTGCCTCCAAGGCCCATTCCCGTGAGGTGTCCCAGAAAGATACCATGGTTGACGGTATCGAAGGCTGCTGAGAGGTCCAGCAGAACCAACAGGGACACACTCCCCCTGTCTAGCTCCCGGTGTAGATCATCCACTAAAGCAACCAAAGCTGTCTCAGTTCCATGTCCCGGCCTAAAGCCAGACCTTGCCTGATCCAGATAATCCATGTCTTCCAAGAATACCTGAAGTTATGAGGCCACCACACATTCCATTACTTTGCCCAAGAAGGGAAGATTGGAAACTGGCCAATAGTTGACAAATTGAGTGGGGTCCAGTGATGGTTTTTTCAACAGCGGTTTTATTACAGCTTGTTTTAAGCTCAATGGAATATTGCCTTCCTGAATGGAGGCATTAACCACAAGTTTTACCCACTGGGCCAATCCCTCTCTGGCTTCCTTTATCAGCCAGGATGGGCAGGGGTCTAGGATGCTTGAGGTCGCTCTCATTCCTCCATCTTGTCCACATCCTTGGTTGTCACCAATTGAAATGAATCCATCAAAATCGGACAAGCAGGTGCTTGTGTTACATCCTCAGAGACTGCCGTTAACATGGTGTCCAGGCCAAAACAGATCAAATCAGCTTTGTCTACAAAGAACTGAGCAAATGCTTCGCAGTTGACTTCCAAGTTGTCAGGACTCCTGTCCTGGTAGACGGGATTTAAAAGGCCTTCTACAACTCGGAACAATTCTGCCGGATGACTCTTTGCAGACGCAATATTGGCTGCAAAGGAAGATTTATTTGCAGTTTTTATTGCCTTGGCATGTGACCTTAGAAGGGCATCAAGTCAAGTTCGATTTGATTTGCATCTTTCTAGGCCTTGTCTACACCAGCTGCTAAATCCAGGGCTAGTTTGGAGCATTATGCTCTGGATTGACCCTAGATCAATCATAATAGTAGCCGCAAACACTGGTCTGAACCCTTTGTGAAGCTATGCTGGTGTCCAGATGGTCCAGGCAGGCCAAGATCATATCAGCCCTGCTGAATTATGCCCTTGTTTTCTTTGTCCGCTTATTGATGACCACAAAGCTCCCTATGAACATGGCAGTCTCATATGCTGAGGTCATAACAGGGCCGTACCTTGGGAAGTCTGACTTGGCCATGGTAGTCCATGCTCTGGTTACATCCCGTATATATTACTGCAACGCTCTCTATGTAGGGCTGCCTCTGAAGACTGCTTGGAAGCTTCAAATGGTCCAACGGAAAGCAGCCAGGGTGATAACAGGAGCGGCACTCAGGGAGCGTACAACTCCTCTGTTGTGCCAGCTCCACTGGCTGCCAGTCTGCTACCGGGCACAATTCAAAGTGCTGGTTTTGGCCTTTAAAGCCCTAAATGGTTCCGGTCCAACCTACCTGTCCAAACGCATCTCTCCCTATGAACCATCAATATGTTTAAGATCATCCGGAGAGGCCCTGCTTTCAGTCCCGCCTGCTTTGCAGGCGCGACTGGTGAGGACGAGGGACAGGGCCTTCTCAGTGGTGGCTCCTTGGCTTTGGAACACCCTTCCTAGTGACATCAGATTGGCCTCCTCTCTCCTGACATTTTGTAAGAAAGTCAAGATTTGGCTGTTCGAGCAGGCATTCGCAGACAAACTTTAATCGAGACCAACGGATTATGACGATGCAACGGAATCGATTTTAAGAACGAGGTGCTGAGATTTGTATTTTGTAGGTTTTAACTGTTGTATGGTTTTATATGACTGTTTTTATCATATTATGGTGTGTTTTGTATGTGGGCACTTGCTGCCACTTGTTCACCTCCTCGAGTCGCCTTCAGGCTGAGAGAGGCGGTATAGAAGCATAATAATAAATAAATACAGTACATGCTATTAGCAAAGATGGAATTAACCAGTCCCTTCTTTCTTACTGATCATGCAGGCACACATTCTGACTGCAAACGATGTGGCCATAATGACCAGGCCCTCATAGGAAACTCCATGGTTGGCAGTGGCAGCAACATGGGGATGACCCAGCCATTTCCACAGGCAGGGAAAGGCTGTTGGCAGCATTGTGCATGTAGACAAGGGATCTAGCTGAATTGAACCCAATCCAGCTATTCAGATAACCTCAAAACCTTCAGATCCTTTTGAGTTTCCTGCAAATTCTAGAGTATCACTCAACTTTACTTAGTGCAGAGCAACGTTGAGTTAAGAGCTAAAAATTCTGAAGGCAGCCAGTGCTGGATTCAAGGTATATGTGATTTTGTTCATGTAGGCACTGCCCCAGTTATACCCTCTGTTTTGCTTTCTTCCACTACTTGAACAACAGGGGTAAAGCATAGTTGTGGCTCGTGGGGTCATCAAGTCAAAACTGTGGGGAACGGGTCAAGCTTCACACTCAGGCAGAAAAAGCAGCAAGGCCCAGCAATAAAGCAAACCGGTTTACTACATTTTGAGAGGGAGTGAAGAAATGCACGTTTCTGTTGAAAGAGCCTACTCACCCCATTCCCAGAGCTAAGAGCCTTACACCTAGATTTAACAAACAGCTAAACTGCACCAATGTAGGTGACGGTAACCAGCACAGTAACTACCACACACTTAGGCAAACATATTATTGTGTTTAGAATTTTCTTTATGCACTTTTGTACAAATGTCAACAAGCGCAGAATATACTTGAGCTACCACAGGTGTTTCAATTTATAACTGGGCAGAGCAACAATCTCTCCCCTTCTCTCTCCAGTTCGCCATATGCTCTAAGGCCACAGTGAAACTCACTTGCGTCTCACATCTGGCAGCTTTATTCTGATGAAAGCTGCAATTAACTCCACAACAATCCTATTTCCAAGAAAGTAGTCGCTTCAGTCTGCTTCCTCTTGAAATCCTCTGGAGAGGAAGGTAACTGGTGGCAAAGGACCAGGGAATAAATATGAGAAACAAATCTTTCTTTTCATTTTGTACATCATGAACATTTTATACCATGAACTCATCTAGCAGCCCCGGGATTGGGGATAAGACACTTAGCAAACACTAGATGAAACATGAAGTGCCTACTACAGGCTATTCTTTATACATTATATCCCTGTACAGGAAGTCCCAGAGTTACAAACATCCAACTTACAAATGACTCCTATTTAAGAATGGGGTGAGACAACAGGGGGTGAGAGAAATCTACCCCTAGGAAAAGAAATCACTCCTGAAAGAGTTATCATGGGGAAAAGGTATCTCCACTGAAGCTTTATCGCCAATTCTTGTTTCCACAACAAGTCAAATTTTTCAAAATCAAATGATCATGGGAAAAAGGTGTCTCAACTGAAAGTTTATCACTAATCCTTGTTTCCACAACAAGCCATTTTTTTCTCCAAAATCCAATTATCTGAAGGACACCGTGCGGGGAAATCTTCTGAACAGGGTCACAGACAGCAAAACAAATACCACTAGGGTGTTAACCCTTCCCCTGTTGGAAATAGCAACCTTCTTCAAGCCTCCAATATTAATTTGTTTGTATATAATTCAGATTGCTTACTGTATTGTATATATGTGTGTTGGTATGCCGTTTTCCTTAATTCTGTGTTGTGGGAGGGGCTGCAGACCATGTGATCTGATCTAGGACTATTCAGATCTGAGAGACTCCATTTTAGAATGTACAGACTCTATTAGACTCTCAGACTGGAGACATGCTTTAGACTTTGGGCTGTTGATTATAAGAAAGATGCCCTGTGTTATCTGCACAGAGAAACTACTTCAGATCTTATCTGTAACTGGATTGATAAGAAATGTTCCTGAATGCTGAATACATGATGTTTGTGAGTAAACCAACTATGGTATGTTACTTTGAATGAAGACTACTTATTTTTATTTAAATGAAGATATTTTAAGGGAGAATAGATATTTTTGGGCAAATGAAATAACACTTCTGAAACTGAACAAAGATTGGCATATCTTTGTTCCTAACAGTTCAAAGAGATATCTATGTGTATCAGCCTAATAGCTGAGAAACCTAATTGCATGAATACTGATGGATATATACCATTAAGGAAAAGGTTGACTCTAGCGAGTTATTAATGCTTCTCAGGAAGATCATACTTAACAAAAGGTTATTGTCTCTAACAAGGTCATGTCTTTCCAAGGGTTATGATTATTCCAAATAGTGTGAATGCCAATTAATCTCCAAAAGAGTATGCTTCCTAAAGCATGTAGTGTTTTCACAAATGGTTCTGAATAGCCATTTTCCAAAATCCCCATGCTATCCGTGTGTGTGTGTGTGTGTGTGTGTGTGTGTGTGTCTGGAGTTACACCTAGAAAATATGTCTGTTCCGACTTACATACAAATTCAAATTATGAACAAACCTAGAGAACCTACCTTGTTTGTGACTTGGGCACTGCCTGTATAAGTTGAAAGTTTTTTGACCAAAAAAATGATCCCAAAAACATGGGTCAAGGCAGTATCTCTGTCCACCACAGCACTTGGTGTTTTAATAAAACAATTCATTGGTGCTTGCCTGCTGTGGCAGAAAGAGCAGGCGGGGGCAGTCCTCCTTTTACCTTACTTGAAAGTACTAGGCTCTTTCAGTTAGTATGCAAGTAAACTGCCCCCTCTGTACTTGGAGCAGTCCAGAATGAAAGAAGTTTGGTCTGCCCTGGGAGAAAAAAACAGCAAATACACAAATGAAACAATAAATATCTACAATTCTACCAGACCTTTTGAATGCTTGGAAGACAGGGGAATGCAGTGGCAATCGGGGATGAATGGACTCCTGAGACGGTGCTAGTGCTTTTCTCTCTGTAGAATTATTCTCAACTTATCCAAGAGCCATATCAACATCTGTACTTTTGCCCCTCAAACCTAGCCTCAACTTCTACATGGAAACTCACTGGATGACTTTCAGCCTCGGAAAACTCCATCAGAGCTTCACCTTAGGGTCACCATACTGTAAGTCAGGAACTACTTGAAGGACCACAACAACAACACTGTTCAAAGAACTTACTAACATCATTAACATACTGTAAACAAGTGTTTTTAAAGTGGAGATAATTGATTTTAGTGTTTATATATATTTATAGTTTATTTTATGTTCCAGCATTGAATGTTTGCCATGTATATATTGTGCTCCGCCCTGAGTCCCCTTCAGGGTGAGAATGGTGGGATATGAATGTCTTAAAAATTAAATAAATATTAATTGGGGACGGGGACTAATGAACCCATCCCAGTGAGCAATGCATGAAGGGATTCTTAAACATTTTAGTGATTCTAATGTTTTTTATAATTCTGGAGCACTTTTCACTAAAGTGAAACTTTAGCCAATTGTTACCATAAAATATAGCTTACAGGGACATTTTAAAAGACAGCTATAGAAATTTTCATTAAGATTGCAATCATATAATCACTATACTTGGGAGATAATTTTTTTAAAATTAAGTGTGAAAAATAGACTCATATAGGATTGCTCTGCAAGTGACCTGTACAAAATGTCCTTTAACTGACTTCTGAAAAAAATCCAATATGAAATGCTTCAGTTAATTTTTACAGGATCTAGAGATCAGCATATGTTCCAAGACTTAAAGCCCAGGACAGAAACAATGTTAGTTAGTTTTACTATGAGGGAATTAATTCACTACATCTCATTTTAATGGAAATAAATTATCCAGTCCAGATATTATTCAGTAAATGTCTGTTTAATTTAAAAGACTTAAGATATGTCTGCAGTGTTGTTGACATGAAGGGTCCAATCCATGTCTCACTAGAAGGGAATGAATGAAGGCTGAGGATTATAAAAGCTAAGAGCAGTTTAATTCTTGGCTTCTGTAGGGTAAGCACAGAGGTAAGCACTTCTGAGTTTTACCACTAACATTCAAATGGCAATTAAAGTCATATTTTCTGACATGACAACCTTTAAGACTTTTTCTTTGTGTCAGTTAATTCTATAAATAAATGCAATGGGATTTTGGAATATGAGAACTGTGCCACATATAGTTAGATTAATTTATTCATTCTTACTTATTAATTCTGATGACATTAATTCTTATTTCTTTTGACAAAGTGTGGCCACTCTGGACTGGCAGTCCTTTAGATCACTGTAAAATATAACATTCCGTACTTTGGGGGGGGGGGGGAATGCTAGATTTCACATCCAAATTGGTTTTTATATTTCTGCTCTAGATCAGCTTTGGCGATTTACATAAGTATGCCATTAACATTCACGCTGTGTTTACATCTTAATGACCACAGGGACTGAATGTTAAGATCACATTAAAGTATTTTTCTGACTGAATGCTTTAACAAACACTGGCTTCCTTCGCATTTTGTTGAACACATTCAGGATCCAAATGAATACATGTATGTGTAATAGGACTCCTGGCTCACTGCAACTCTCCTCCCTTGCCTGCAAACTCACACCAAGTTCATTTCTGCAAATGCTATTTTCAGCTGTGAGATTATATTTCTCTCCTTCCTAATAAAGTAGTGGTGTTAACTGCGGTGATGAGACCAAAGTTCATGATTTGTTTGAATACTGTCAAGATGTATCTGCCAACTTTCCATAGTTGCCCATGCTTCACATGTTATTGTAATACAGTTATGTACATGAGGATACCACCTATTGCCGTCGGCCCTCCACATCCATGGATTCTATAAACACAGAGTTAATCACCTTTAACATTTTACATAAGGGATGTCATTGTTTTATACCATTGTACATTATGGGGCTTTAGCATACACTGATTTTTATATCCTTGGAAGGGGGCCTGGACTATGGAGGGAATATCAAGGTCCAAACAATGATCAGAAATAGCCACTGGTTCTCTTGAGAGCTCTAAAATGAGATGCCACCAACACAGCAGTAGGGGGGGGGGGGTTTAAGGGAAGACTTCCCTAGGAATTTCTGGAGGCTAGATGGGGTCAAATAAGGTCAGGAAAACTGAGAGTCCCTCCCTCTGTGTTATATGCATGCCATATTTAACCACACAGATTCCCCATTTCTGTCACTCACCATCTCACCAGTACGGCCATCCATTAATTGATTTTCCTGAGCACTAGAACAACTATTTGTGGCATTTCCATGCCTAGGGAGAACCCCTTCCATGTCTTCCCCCCCCCCTTTTCCCTCCCTCCTTTCCAACCTCTCCTTCCTTGCCTCTTCTGTGCAGTTCCCTTTCACCATGATTTATTACTCCCAATTTTCTTTTCACACATGGGAGGTGTCTGCATAGAAGCTCTCACCCTGTCCTGGTGAGTTTTTGTTTCCTTGACTCATCAGCTTACCTGCAGAAATCTTGGGAACTCTCACCTCTCCATCTCCGCAAATCTTGTTTCCTGTAGAATTCCAGGAGGAAATACCTCCTAGCATTGGTTGTTTTTTCTCACCCCAGATCTATAGCACTTTTTAAAGGATGTCACATGGCTTTCTGACCTGATCCCCATCAAAATCACTATACCAAGGTTGTGCGTTTGGGATAGATTTGGACATTCAGGTAAGTCTTCCCTTATTCAGGCAGAACTTGAGCATTTCTTCTGTCTTTATCTGAAGTTGACTAATCCACTTCTTATTTCAACTATCCTTCAGGGAATGTAATATGTCTGCAATTCTATATTCAGCTATGAATTCAAATCAGCTCTGATGCTATTTGCCATGCCATTTCCTCTGAGGTGAAGTCTCTTTTTATCAAAGTGAATTTTTAAATGACATCTTGTAGCAAGTTATCTATTACTGATATCTCCTGGCAATTTCCAAGCTTCTCTACTTCATCCTTAGTACATAAGCAGAGCCCATCTCAGATATTCTTCTCCCTACAGGGTCTTTCATAATGCATTCAGAAATCACAGAGTACTCTCCACAGGCATTATTGCATAGCCAATTTTCTAAGAATGTGTCATGCTTAAAGATGGTGACTTAGCAAATTTTTTCATACCTTGCAGTATGGGGTAGAGCTGTCTCTTCTGCCCGAGTCTCTCTGAACAGGGGACTGAGTTTTTGAATTTGGGGGAGGGGGAGTTGTTCTCAACAGTTCCAAAAATAGATATTTTCAAAGTTTGGGATTAACTGAGGAACCATTAACACCCTCTGCATGTTGGTGTCACTTTATGTGAGGGATATGCAGATCTGTTAGTATTTGTCAGTCTATCTATGTGGAGTTCCCTCTTGTCCACTGTCTTGGTTATATAAGCTGTTATGTTTGAGGAGAATGGTATTGTTCTAACAGGCAGGCTTAGCACTGGAATTTCATCTTGTGCCCCGGGATCTGGCAAAATATTTTACATAGAAAAATAAATATGCAGCTTTGTAATTTATCATCCTATAATCTTGTAGATCATAATTTAGCCTGTAATTTAGACTTTAACCTATAATCAGCTCATTGACACAAATGTGTGTGTGTGTGTGTGTGTGTGTGTTTCAGTTCCACTGACAGAACACGGACATTTTGCTCTAGAAACATTCTTATACACCAACATTTCAGAATCAACTATTGACTTTACGTTAGCATAACACCATGGCATAATCATCTGTTGAAGAATTCTACTTAACAGGAAAACCTTTCACTATTCCTTTGTTATTAGTTAATTAGAGACAGATTATACTGGCTTTTTGTATAAGGCTACTACTCAGTCAGCCATATATGACTTTTATTGATATTCCAACAGATCATTAATGAGATGATGTTTTCACTATTTGCTATCATATGATTGCTGATTACTTATACTTGTTTGGAATTGTTGTTTTTCTACAAAACACTGACCTCTTTTTACTATGCTTCTGGCAAGGCCACTATTCTCTGGCTTTAATGACATAGCCTATTTATTTTATTTCTCAGTAAGACATTTCTGTTACATTTTATTTTGTGTTTGCTGGCTAAATTAACAAACTAGTTTCTAAGACTGTACCTGCAATAGTCTGCAAAACAACAGACTGGATCAAGATTGGGAAAGGAGTATGGCAGAACTGTATACTCTCACCCTACCTATTCAACTTTTATGCAGAACACATCATGCAATGTGCAGGGCTTGATGAATCCAAGGCTGGAGTTAAAATTGCTGGAAGAAACATTAACCACCTTAGATATGCAGATGATACCACTTTGATGGCTGAAAGCAGGGAGGAACTGAGGGGTCTTATAAGCAAGGTGAAAGAGGAAAGGTGAAAGAAGGATTGCAGTTAAACTTTTTTTTAAACCAAGATTATGGCAACTGGACTGATTGATAATTGGCAAATAGATGGAGAAAACGTGGAGGCAGTGACAGACTTTGTATTTCTAGGCACAAAGATTATTGCTGACATACACTGCAACAAGGAAATCAGAAGACATTTACTTCTTGGGAGGAGAGCAATGACCAATCTTGATAAAATAGTTAACAGTGGAGACATCATACTGGCAATGGATCTGCATAATTAAAGCAATGGTTTTCCCTGTAGTAAATGGATGTGAGAGTTGGACCATAAGGAAGGCCGAGTGAAGGAAGATAGACACTTTTGAACTGTGGTGGTGGAGGAAAATTCTGAGATTGCCTTGGATCGCGAGAAGATTCAACCAGTTGGAAATAAAGCCCGACTGCTCATTGGAGGGAAGGATATTAGAGGCAAAGATGAAATACTTTGGCCACATAATGAGAAGGCAGGAAAGCTTGGAGAAGACAATGATGCTGGGCCAAGATGAATGGATGTTATCCTTGAAGTGACTGGCTTGACCTTGAGGAGCTGAGGATGGCAACGACCAACAGGGAGCTCCGGCATGGGCTAGCCCATGCGGTCATGAAGAGCCAGAAGTGACTGAACGAATAAACAACAACAAAACCTGCAATCATTTGCTTTCTAACACACAGGCATTGGATCTTTTACTCAAATAAGCTGAGTTCAATTTGTATTATTATCAGTGTGCAGTTAATCATTCATTTCAAAATATACAAAGTAATATGTCCAGCCTATAATGTTCTGCCAGTGCAGCAGTGGAATAGCCATTACACAACACAAAACTATTGTGGGAAGAACAGTAGTAAAATCCACAATGGAGTCACCTCTCTTTTGTGGCAGCAGTGTAGTCTGTAGTCTGTTGCAGCAAAAAAATGTCTATGGTAATTTAAAAACTAACATATTTATTATGGTATAAGTTTTTTAATCAACAGGCATAAAACTGAAAGCCCAATCCACAGAAACAAATAATAATTACAATTTTGCTCTACTTTGGCTATATCTGAAGTGGAAGATCAAAACTGAGAATGGGTAATAGTAGAGTAGCAAAGTGCTTGCTTTGCCATGTAGACATGGCAGAAGTTCAATCCTTTGGCATTCCCATCTCATACGGAAGACCTCAACTTTTAATACGGAGTTGCTGAGAGCAGTCAGTGTAGGCAATACTGGGCTAAATAAACCCAACTGCCTTTGTGTAAGACAGCTTCACGTGACCATGATCTAAGGATGTTGCACGGATACAACAGCTCTATTAAATACAAAACAGTGGTTCTTTTCTGAATGTATCTTTATTTTTAATCCCATAGCTAGACCATCATATCTCTTTTTATCAGAAAGAAAATTATGTGAATGAGGTGGACAGAATAGCAACACAATATATATTGATTATCAATGTTATGAGGCCTGTATCTGGAAGTATCTCAAGCAAACTGAGAAAGTAGTGTGCATTCTTTTTTTCTTAACCCTCCCCCCCAAACTTAGCCTTTTCATAAGGAAGATTATTCAATTCATGTTGATTTTAATTTAATTTTCCTGTATTTTTCCAGTTCCTAAGTTATTTATTGAGGTAGGATGAACAGAACTGTGAAGAGTATTCTCAGTGCTATTGCACTGTAACTGTTTTGCCCTTACATCCAAAGAAAAGGCAAAACACATATGAGGCGTTAGACCAATTTTCTCAAAACAAATAGAGTCATGTTCTGTAAGTTAGTCCCACATTTGGATTTTACACTTTTGCGTTGTGTGAATTCTTGCAACAACAACAAAAAACCAACTGTAAAACACCTGAAACAAAAGCTCACCACTGGTGCATTTGAGAGAGATGCACTTGTTGAGCATTGATTCAAACTATTAAAGGAGAAAATTAATTAGTTTTCATCATTACATTATTTATTAATTTGACATATATCTCATCTTTCTCCCTAAACCAGGACACCAAGTGGCTCACAGCAAGATTAAAATAGCTAGAGTTAAAAATAGCAGTCACTGCAGACAGGGTGACATTCAAGATTTTACACATGCAAAAGAATCCTGAGACAATTTAGAAAACTAACAAATCTTTGATAAACAAAAGCTGGGGTATCCAACATGATATCTGTGGGCTAACAGTAATCCCCACATCTTATTTTGCACACATCACACATATATGTATATACCAGCCCTTTGCCATTGCTATTGAAATCACTGTTTCATGTTGCCAAAAGAGATTCAACATAACCATTAGGAAAAAACCTCCTGACAGTAAGAGCTATCTTGGAGAGTGGTGAAGTTTCCTTCTCTGGAGGTTTTGTAAGCAAAGGTTGGGTGTCCATTTGTTGGAAGTGTATTCCTACATGGCAGGGGATTGGGCTGGATGGCTCTAGTGGTTTCTTTCAACTCCATGATTTTGTGAAACAGAGGCACATACAAAACCTTTAGGTAAGGTATTCATCTTGTTTTAAGCAGAATTGCTCTCAACCTTCTGAGAAGGAACATTCAGGACAGGCTCTGACTGTTCCAATCTGGTGAGGACTCTCTTGATTAACCATCTGCCATTCCATGTTTTCAGCTACCTTAAAAATCTCCATGTTTCTCTCTTCCCCTCCAAACTTGTTTCAATGGGTCCAAACACAATTCAAATTGGATGAGAAGTTTGCATCCAATTTAACTCAGGGAATGTGAAAGGAGAGAAGGGTGGAATATTGCCTTACCGTGTGGGTTGAGGCAAAAACAATCTGCTCTAGCTTTCCTAGCTTGTGTGTTTCCCCATCTTGACCATACTCTGGTATTGCCTGGCCATACTTGATGTAATTTTCATCTGTACAATGTTGGAAGGTATGTGGCAACTGAAGTCATTTTGACAGTGAGGAAGTAGTAGGAACTACAAAACCAGATAGGGAGACTACATGCAGCTCACAGGTGAGCTATTCCACATTCCTGTTGTAAAATATTGAATTGGGGTGCTAAAAGTAAACCTTTTATTCTCACTCTTCATATTTCCACATGTGTCTCCAACTCATTTCTGTAGAGCTACAGATCACCCAATTCGGGGAAATCAACTGAAAAATGTCTCAATGAACAGAGTTTAGTCTTAAAATATCTTACTTCTGTCCCTCCAACCATCATACATTAGCAGAAACTAACCTAAAACATTCAAAATACCCAAAATACAAAACACGAAGTGGTTTCTAGTTCTTTTCTGCTTATGTTTTCAGCTCAGAATATTCAGTTGTCTATCCACATTTGAAATTTTGACTTTTGTGGATTTAATTGTTCACAGATTTGATTTAAAAGGTCCTCTCTAGGAATCTCTTAATCCTCCAGTGTGACTCTATTATCAACTTCCCCAGTCATACCAAAGGACCTGGAGTTTTCTAGAAATATCTTCTCTATATGTCCTCCAATTTAATTCTAAGGCCAGCTTCCACTGTCTACTCATAATTCATGGCACAGAAAAATTAACATTGCTTAGTTTCCAACTAGTCTAAAGGCTAAACGTCTGTTTGTAGTTTCACAGCGTCAAAAGAAAGCATCATAAAGTATTTGGCAGGAACTGGTCTCATTCTTAGCCCTTTCCCCCTTTATAACTGTGCAGCTAATAACCTAGCCAAATATATTTATTTTACTCTCCAGTAAAGAACAAATATAGGCTAGCCTGCCATCTAGTGCCTTATGGAAACACAAATTAAAATTTTGGCTACTGAATATATGCATAATATGCATCTAACTGAACATACTTGTAGGATTTAAAGCAATAGAAGCTAGACATTAGCTTTTGGAATCACTTTCCAATATATAGTATATGGTTGAGAATATGTACTGGTTTCATCCTTAGCACTGTCTCTTGCAATGTTTCACCAGGATTAAACCATTCTTTGAAACCTAATGGAGGAAATGTAATTCCTCTTCCTTCAGCCACTTCTGTAGTCATCAGCAGTCTTGAAGCAATTGGGAAATGTGTCAGTGTCCAAATTAAAGACCAAATCCTAGCTGTAGTATAGTTGCCAAATGTATGTTTTACACACATATGGTTTTAGTCCCTAGGTTTAAGCTCTGTCACTACAGAGTAGACTAGCAGGGCTAGGAAATACCTCTTCATTATACTACCAATAGTTACTTCAAGCTTACAGTTGTTGGTGTCATTATTTACAAGAATAATACTTTTTAACAATAACAAAAATCCACTTAGAATAGTAAACAGCAGCTATATCAAAGCAAAACTGAATCAATGGAATGAACTAACCATTATAAAACTTCAATTTACAAAAGCTTACCTATTTTGATTAGGTCTTAAACTGGTCCAAAAGAGAAAGTTACATGCAGGGTTGAGCCATTGTTCCTAGAGGAGTAAATAAGACCAAATATTGGAAATGTAACATTTTTATACTAAAACTTCCCAAATCCTCCAGTTAGCATGTGAAATAATAACAAGAAGAAGAAATACCAAGGTCTGCACAAGCCCTTGTCCTTGAATATTACTGAGTTGCCCATATAGGCAGAAACTTTGGAAGTGTGAGGATTAAAGATCCCATTCTCACACCATGGCTAGGAAAGCAGAGCTTTTAACACAAGGTGCATCTACACTGTAGAATTAATGCAGTTTGACATACGTTTAACAACCATGAGTGTTATAATTTGGTGAAATACCAGCGCTATTTTGCAGAGAGGGCTAAAGACCTTGTAAAACTACAGCTCTTATGATTCCATAGCATTGGGTTATGGCAGTTAAACTGCATTATTTTGACATTATAGATCCACACTCAATGACACCATCACTGTCCTTTTGTACAGTTCACTGCGGAGTGAGAAAAGCTAAAGATTAGCCTTCTTCTAGCCTGAAGTTCAAACTATGAGCCACAGATGGCTTGCCAAAGGGAGACACTCCTGCCTTTTCCCCCTGTGAACAGTAAATGGAGTGGGACGTGCAGTCAAGGACAAGATAACCCTGCACAAGATGACCCCGGGTGTCTCACAGACACCAGCCTCACTCCACTAGAATGTACCCCCCCACCACCACCACCACCACCATTTGTGGTCTCTCATTCCCACTGGATGTTGTTCTGTCCCTGCCGAGCCTTCTTTCCCAGGCAGCCATCTCTTTATTTCATTTTTAATGTTTACAAGGATTATAACCATTTTGTGGAACAAAGCTGTGGCAAGTATATTGATATTCCCAGTTGTGTGCCCAGCAGTAGTAGCCAATGGTTCTCATGTAAGTGGGATAAAGAATCCATTACCCATTTTAATCCAAGTGTTAATTGAGCTGTCCAAGGTGCTGAGCACGACAACTGCAAACGTCGAGCATCTTTGAATCATAGAATTGCACTGGAGAACCTACAAGTGCCTATATAAATGTCCTCTCTATGAATGTTTAAGTGAACCCAACAAGCTACTGAGGTACAGCAGAAGACATGTACTAGTAGCATTGAGGTTAATGACACAAAATGACTCAAGCTGAAAGCACATCCAGCTGTTGAAGAAGTACAAAAGAAACTCTAAAATGGCACAAAATGTTTTACAGGAATTTGAAATATGAAAAGCAATAATCAGGAAAATAAGAATCAGAGCAATCAACATTGCAATACTTGGAGTGAGCAAGCCAAACTAAAAAAGAATGAAACATTTTGAGTCAGATAACTGTTTTACTCAATGTACTATATTGTCAAAGACTTTCATGGCCAGAATAACTGTATTGTTGTGTATTTTCCAAGCTGTATGGCCATGTTCCAGAAGCATTCTCTTCTGACCTCATAACCTCTGATGATGCCTGCCATAGATGCAGGCGAAATGTCACGAGAGAAGGCTTCTGGAACATGGACATACAGCCCAGAAAACACACAACAACCCAGTGATTCTGGCCATGAAATGTTTGCCGCTTTGAAGCTGCAGGGCTATTAAATGCTAATCAAGGTGATGAATTGCAACATTCACACTTGCCTCAAACAGACAAGAGTTCTTTCTCCCACCCTAGACAATC
The DNA here is from genome assembly GCA_030556195.1 of Anolis apletophallus. Taxonomy (NCBI): domain Eukaryota; kingdom Metazoa; phylum Chordata; class Lepidosauria; order Squamata; family Anolidae; genus Anolis; species Anolis apletophallus. Next base: position 49,868,376 of record JARBWK010000006.1, on the reverse strand, counting down.
CACAGTATAAACCCCACTCTCTTAGTTTCCTGCCATAGATGTGGGTGAAATGTCAGGAGAAAATGCTTCTGGAACATGGCCATACAGCCCAGAAAACTTACAGCAACCCAGTGATTCTGGCCATGAAAGCTTTCAACAACAATTACTCAATGTTGCTTATTTTTTTATTGGCTAGCCAAAGAAAGACAAAAATGTAAAGAGAGGCTGCTACTTTATACAATCGTTTGATTGTAAGGGAAGTTTTGATTAAAACAAATGAGCTACAGAGTAAAGGGGTTTAGACAGAAGTGGCTGAAAGATGGAAGACAAATACACATACCTACTGTTTTTAATTAGTTTTGCAATAAATAAACTGCCTACTAATAGAGTTTAGCTTCATTTTAATTCCTCTGGCATTTCAAGGAGAGCTAACATCCTTTTTTTCAAATAGGTGGATTCACATTAAGCTCAGAGCTGGATGGATAATTCTGTGGCATAGCAATTTACTGTATTTAAGTAGTGCTGGAGTATTCATCACATACATTATTTGGGGAAATCACCTGGCCTGCTTTAATTAGGAGGATGGATTCCAGTTTAACAAAGAGGCTAGAGGAAACATTCTAAATATACTCAAAGTCATCAGTTCACTAGCAAACGACTCAGGGGGTTATGGCCAATTTGAATAAAATAGGCTATATACTGACTTTAGGTTGCTGCAGAAACTTTAGTTGCTTGGCAAGTCAGGCAAACTAACATCTGACAGTTTGAATTGTTTGTCCTTTTTCAGTTGCAAGTCTTTGATTTTATATTAGGGAAAGATAAAAGTCAACGTGATTGATGGAGAATTAGCGAATCTGGTGAAACATTTGGTACTAAATAAACTCGAAGGACTATGGAATATAGTCCTTGAGTCCTTGCCTTGGACTTCTACCTTGTCCCATATTGGGAGAAGAGTGGAATACTAAATACAAAAATAATAAATAAATAAATAAATAAACCTTGCTTTGCTAGAAGATCAGCTCAACTATGAAGAGTGATAACTCATTTATAGAGCACAAACTTTGGAAAGCTATTTTTGAAAAAATAATTAGAGCTATAAGAAGTTGTTAAACTATTATCTTTATAGTTTATAAAAATAATTGTATTTCCACTTTTTCAGAAGTTCATAGATTTTTACTTGTAAAATCTCAATGCTACAAGTTGATAGTATGTGGTATAAAAACAAACTATCCTCTTACTCATCTTATAAATGTCTGAGGAGATTATCACACTACACTGTTATTCCACTTTATTCCACAGATACAGATATCCTGTATCTGTCTCCTGTGGAATCTTGGGATCTGCATCTTAAGGAGGAACCTTTAACATTCTCAGAGAGATCCTAGACTTCACTAAACCAATTCTGTAGGAGTGCTATAGGATTTAAAAGTAGAATAACAGCACTTTAACAGAATTCCAGCATGTCAAAAGCTAGAACCTTCACAAACTAAATCTAGATTATTAACTAGCCTAGTAACAATGGTATATCCAAAGCCTGCCTATAGACCAAACTGTGGACCAGTTGCCTCTCTACATTGCCTACTTAGTTATAGGTATATGTGTGACTAAGGCTGGACCTACACTACCATATAATCCGGTATCTGCCCCTAGATTATGTTCCTTGAGATGGATTATATGATTCTACACTACCATATAACCCAGTTCAAAGCACATAATCTGGGATCAGATACTGGATTATATGGCAGTGTAGATCGGGCCTAAGTAACATCACCTGGCCTGGTTCCAGTACAATGTACTTTACCATATAGCAGCTGCATTAAGTGATGAAGGCCTGTTCTTCTTGCATTGGAGCACAGGAGGGTATCTCCACCCCATTCCTGCTAGCAAGCAAGGCTTTGACAAAGAATTGTGACCGAGTCCTGCTTTTGACTGTCACAGGTTTACTTGTTGATGAGATGTAAATGTGCTCAGATCACCGCCTCTTGATGCAGGTACTGCCTGGTAACATAGGTCTGGGAGAGTTTTTACAATGGTGGCAATATTGCCAAAATCATAACTATGTAATATTAATGGACCCATAGCAGCAATTTGTGGTGTCAATACAGAATGTCAGCTTGTATTTTTAACTCCACTGAGCAAGATCCCATCAAGTATATACATTCTTCTTTGATGTGCTGAAATATACATCTGCATAAATGAATATTTGAATCCAGAGCAATATTTCCTAGAGCTTGACTGCATGAACTAAAAAAAATATCATACCTTGCAGGCACTCTGAGTCCATATGTCCAACATTATGTCCATAATATTTTGTTGGCACTGCATTACTTTGCACTTTTATCCATTTCACCAAGGTTTGACAGAAAATCCAGGCTTTTAGTCCAGACAGCACTGCTTTTTTGCGGAAGGAGGAGTTAGTGCTACATGGAACTATCTGGTGAGTGGTGAGAACTGCCAACAAGAAGTTGATCTTTCTTGGGTTGATTTTTTTAAAGGTTTGTGTCTGCAAATAAAAGCAAAACTGTATCACATATCAATATATCAGTAACAACGTACAGTTTAACAGAAAATAGGATTTTTAAAATACATGACAGAAAAACAAACAAACAAAATGTAGTACATTCATGACCACATGGCCAAAAATAATATGAAGGATTGGAAACAACAAGGTGAGCTTTGTAGAGTGAAATGTGTGGCTACTGATGGTGATTTCACTATGATGGTTATGATGTGTGTGGCATCAGCAAGGTCACTGCAGGGCCAAAGAGGACTGGAAAAATGAAGTGCCAAATACATTTTTGTCATTATAGACAAGCCCTTAACTTAAACAACTTTTTTATTAACAGATAGCATACTGATTCTCTTGTACTCATTACGTTAAAGCAGCTGCTTGCCCAGCTGTCTTCTATACATTATCCAAGCCACTAGAACAAGTGGTATAACTCAAAAGTCTTTCCATGCCTTTCTGTCCATGTGTATATTTATATAACTGGGTGGGGGAGTTTATGGTTATTATCCTTTTCAGAGCTCACATCATGTGCTATATCAAATCTGATCTGTGAACTCCTTGGCGTATCAATCATACTTATTCCACAGCAGATCTTTCAGCAGGTCTGCATTAATCTTTACTCACAGGGGGATTCCTTCTATAGTGGGAGGATGTTTTATGCTTTCTTCATGAGTAATCTGTAATATGTAAATCAGGAAAAGTGAGCAAAGGTACAAATATATCTTCAGCAAAGACAGTAGCTCAGTTCCCTTTCTAGACCAGACACAGTAAAAGTGAAGATTATATTCAAGTGGGAGTTCTCCCTCAGAAACACAAAGAGGCCCTTGGCAGGGTGTGAAAAAAATCTAATTTTTTAGATGGCCGCGTCGAGCAGACGTCCAAACGCCGAGCTCCGCCGGGCCTCTGGCAAACTTTCCCATATGGTGGCCAACACAGCACCCCCACTGCTGAGAGGGGTCGCTCTTCGCCTAGGGAGCAACTCACCGGACCTGCCTGTCCTCCCTGTTGCGCCTGGCTCGGGGGGGGGCACTGCTTGAGGCTCTGAGGTGCCCCCTCCCTCCTCTTGAGGCCCTGCAGGCCGACGCCGAGCTTGCCCTGGAGGCTGCTCGGGCGCCGGCCTCCATCCTCAGGGCCCTTGCGGGACTCAGAGACACCGCTGCTCCTGCGGGGTCCCTCGGTTGGGGGCCTGCAATGACTGCAGCGGCTCCGGTGACCACAGCGACCCCCCAGCGGTGCCTGACCTGGTCTCCTGTACCTTGGCCGGGCCTGGAAGAAGTTGGGCCTTCCACTCCCTCCAACTCCACCCGGGAGGACGCTGACAACCAACCCAGGAACACTAAGGACGCACCGCAGGACCTTGCCGGCCTCGTTCATCGCCTCGGCCACCTGGTCGAGCGCCTGGCCTTCTGGTTAGGTGAGCTGGACAGGCTGGGTCCGGCGCTGGCGTCCTTGGGCGGTGCGGCCGCCCCTCGCTGCCCGGGCTCCTGCCCTGGGCCTGGAGGGAGTGCGGCCGATGGAGTGCGGGACCCGCCCCGTTCGGCCTCCCCGCACCCGAGCTCGGAGGGGAGAGGACCGAGTGGAGCGGCTGGCCCCGACCCCACAGAGGATCCATCGGAGGACGGCTGCTGGGCTGCCGGGGGTACCCCCCTCTCGGAGGAGGCGACCCTACCCACGGCCGAGACCCCAGTGAGAGCGGCGGTGGTCCAGTGGTGGTGCCCGTGGGCGGCCCTGGGCCGCTCCCCCCCCCGGGTCCGACGGTGGGGGCATCAGCTGAGGACTCCAATATGGCGTCGCCTTCACCCAGCCCGGCGCCCCTGACCCCGCCCCCCCCTCCTCCCTCGTTAGTGGCTGGGACCGCCCCCTTTGCGGCCCCAGCCGTGGAGTCGCCGCTGTTGCCGGCCCCGCCGCCTGCTGCCGCAGGCTCCCTTTGCCGCTGCTCCGCGGCCTGTGACGGACACGGTTGACATTGATGGAGTTTTGAAGAGGGCTCCGGGGGAGCGGCCCCGGCGACGTGCGGGGCGGCTGCCGGCGGCCCCCCTGATTGTGGCCGATCCGGGCCCCGGTGAGTCACTTAGACTAGATGGACACCAGATGAGGCAAAGACGGGGGCGAGGACGGGGCAGGGGGCAGGGCCGGAGGATGTCTCGCCCTGCAATACCCCCCCCCCCCACTGTAGCTGCCTTCCAGAGGGTGCCCCCTGGAGGGCCCCGCCCTAAGACATTCAGGAACTCTGCCCGCAGGTCTGGGGCGCCTTTACCGGCAAATCCCCACCCTAGGACGATTGACAAGCCGCCGCGACGAAGCAGGGTCTACAGGCTGGCATTAACTGTCATCACAGTGACTACTACTCCCTAGATCTGGAGTCTCTGAGGTCGTTCCTCAATCTGCGGGACCCCCCCCCCGGCTCCCCCCATTTGATGGTCGCCCTGATAACTCCACCAGACGGCTCTGCCCCGTGGTATGAGCCTGGTCCTCCCTCCCTATTGCTGTCGTCCACCCGTTTGTCCCACTTGTATATTGTATGTCTATCTATGTATTCTCTGGTGTACTGTTTTGTCTGTTTTTTATCTTGTATTGTATTTCTAGACTTTGTAAGCCGCTGCGAGCCGTATGGAGTTAGCGGCATATAAGTCCAATGAAATAAAATAAATAAATAAATAAATAAAATAATTTTACTGTAGTTGACTCACTGATGATATGATTTTCCTAATCCAGTAATGTGGTTTTCCACACAATTTCATATTTCCAAATTAAACTACTACAAGTTGAACATCCCTTATCCAGAATTCCAAATTATTCAATCTGAAATTGTCCACTTGGGTGGCCAGGAAAGTGATACCTTTGCTTATTGGTGGTTCAGTGTATACAAACTTTGTTTAATGCACAAGATTAATAAGACCATTACATGAAATTGCCTTCTGGCTATGCATATAAGATGTATATGAAACAGGCGCTCTCTCATCCCCCGTAGAAACCGCTCGCCGTGGTACACCGAGGAGTTGCGGGCGATGAAACGGAGGAAGAGACAGCTAGAGAACGTGTGGCGGAGCCACCGTGATGGAGCATCGAAATCTGCTTATAAACAATTTAAAGAGGTTTATGAGCAAGCTATCAAGGAAGTGGAAAAAGTCTACTACTCTTCCTTGATAGAGTCGGCTAGTTCACGCCCTGCACAACTTTTTAAGATAATTCGGTCCTTGACAACAATCCCAACTGTCCCAAATGTTTGGCTCCAACAGCTGAGGTTTTCCAGAACTACTTTGCCAACAAGATTTTGACTCTCCGCCGGGACATTCCAGCCACTCTTGATACAGTTAGCGAACTCGAGACCCCGCTGCCACTCGGCGGGCCCACGTTCACCCGCTTCCAACTGCTGGATGCAGCAGCTGTCGATAAGCTACTTGCTGCAGCTAGACCAACTACCTGCTCCCTCGACCCGTGCCCCTCCTGGCTTATTAGATCTTGCCAGGAGGGGCTACGAGGCCCCCTGGGAAAGATCCTCAATAGCTGCCTTGAGCATGGAGTCTTCCCATGAGGATGGATAGAGGCTATGGTAAGACCGCTGCTGAAAAGCCGAATTTAGACCCTTCAGCTCCTCCAATTACAGGCCTGTTTCCAACTTGCCTTTCCTAGGCAAGGTAATTGAGAGGGCAGCAGCGGATCAGCTGCAGCAGTTCTTAGACGACACAGCTGGACTTGATCCCTTCCAGTCCGACTTCCGTATTGGGCATGGGACGGAGACCGTGCTTGTCGCCATTACAGACCAACTTCACCGCCAGTTGGACCGCCTGCTTGTCTTGTTAGATCTGACAGCAGTGTTTGATACTGTAGACCACGCACTGTTGACCCACCGTTTAGCCGGTTCTGGGGTCGGGGGGACTGCCCTTAAATGGGTGGCCTCCTTCCTCCAGGACCGGGGACAACGTGTGGAGGGGGGCGGGGAGGTCTCCGGGAGACTCCCACTTAACTGTGGGGTCCCCCAGGGGGCCATCCTCTCCCCCTTATTATTCAACATCTATATGCGCCCCCTGGCCCAGCTGGCTCACGACTTTGGTCTGGAGTGTTATCAGTACGCTGATGACACCCATCTTCTGCTGAGAATGGACGGCAGTCCGGACACCGTACCCAATTGTTTCCATCTATGCCTTGAAGCTGTGACTGGTTGGCTGCATGCCAGCCGGCTGAAGGTGAATCCGTCGAAGACAGAGATCTTGTGGCCCGGTCAACCTGGGCTGGGTGGGTGCCGGTTGCCTACCCTGGATGGCGAGCGGCTCAGCCCGTCACCCTTGGTTAAGAGCTTGGGTGTTCAGTTGGACTCCTCGCTGACCATGGAGGCTCAGGTCTCCGTGGTCAGCAGGACGTCATTCTTTCACCTACGACAGGCTAGGCGACTGGCACCCTACCTGTCCAGGAACGACCTGGCCATGGTAATCCAAGTGATGATCATCTCGAGGCTAGACTACTGTAACACCCTCTACGTTGGCCTTCCCTTGTCAACAATGCGGAAACTCAAGCTAGTGCAGAATGCCGCTGCTCGCTTGCTGGCGGGATCGCCAGTGAGGGAGCATATCACGCCCATCCTCCGGCAACTGCACTGGCTTCCTATCGAGTACCGAATTGCCTTCAAGGTGTTGGTATTGACCTTTAAGGCTCTACACGGCCTAGGGCCTGCGTACCTGAGGGACCGCCTTACCCCGTATTCTCCCCCGAGATCACTGCGTTCAGATGAATAGAATCTGTTATTGGTACCATCAACCCACTCCTGCCATCTGTCCGCAACCAGACAAAGAGCCTTTTCTGTGGCAGCTCAGGTGCTATGGAACTCCCTCCCGGACAGCACCCGATCCATCTCGGAGCTTGCCCCTTTCCGAAGGGCTTGTAAGACCGCCCTCTTTGGACTAGCCTTTAACTAGGCACATTGGTCTAAGAAATGTGCCTGTATGTCATCCTACACCTTATGATGTGATGTAATGTGTTTTAATGTGTTTTTATGCTTTTATTGTAGGGCTGCATGTCTGTGACATGCTGCCCATTTATATTGTTGTCATCCGCCCCGAGCCTGCAGGGAGGAGCGGAATACAAAATTGAACAATAAATAAATAAATAAATAAATATTAATTTTGTGTTCAGATTTGGATCCCTTCTCCAAGATTTCTCATTGTATACATGTATTCAAATACAAACATTTTATTATTATTTTTAAAATCTGATATCCAAAACATTCTGGTCACAGACATTTTGGATAAAGAGTATTCATTCAACCTGTGTGGTATAGATATTTTGTGACAGTTTTACATATTAGAATGCTATTTGCTGGGGCAACAAGTTATTTGTGACTAGAGTTTTCTTAGGAACGTATGCTGACACATCCACATTTTTAATGTTTTAAAATTTTAAGTAATTTTATTTACAGTCAACATTAATATAATTATTTCAAAACATTGCCCCTTCATTTCAAACAAACCCCGTCTCAATGTATTGTCGAAGGATTTCATGGCCGGAATCACTGGATTGTTATAGGTTTTTCAGGGTGTATGGCATTTGTTGGATCTTCTTAATGGGTCTGTAGATAGGAAACACAACATACAAACTATCTTCAAACCCACTAAGAAAATCCAACAAATGCTGCATTCAGCAAAGGACAAGAGGGATCCTCTCACCTCTGCAGCAGTTTACCGTATACCATGCAGCTGTGGACATGTCTACATAGGGACCACCAAACGCAGCATTGCCCAAACACGAATCAAGGAACATGAAAGGGACTGCAGACTACTTCAACCAGAGAAGTCAGCCATAGCAAAGCACCTGATGAACCAACATGGGCATAGCATATTATTTGAGAACATAGAAATGCTGGACCACTCTAACAACTACTATGTCAGGCTACACAGAGAAGCCATTGAAATCCACAAGCATGTGGACAATTTCAACAGAAAGGAAGAAACCATGAAAATGAACAAAATCTGGCTCCCAGTACTAAAAAACCTCTAAAATTAAAATAGTAAATAAAAACAAAACTCAAACACAGGGAAATTCCAGACAAGAAGATCAGACAGTAAATAAGTACAGTACCAATTTAGGGTTCTTTCTGGCCATTTGGTGAGTAGAGGGGATATTAACCAGTCATTCAACCGATAGTGAACGGTGACACTTGTTTTTATTAATCATAACCCAAATGTGATGTTATTAATTTCTTAAATGTTGTATTCTATTGTTCTACTTTCACCTGACTTAGCCGATGGTTTGTTGACCGAAATAAAGGTTACTGACTGACTGACTGACAAGAAACAATCAGGAACACCTAAACACTTCTCTAGAAAGAAATTTCTCATGCAGTAACAAGCCACACCTAAAAACTGTCACTAATCAAGGTGGCCAACTGAAACATTAACACCTAGCTCCAACAGACAAGAGTTCTTTCTCCCACCCTGGACCTTCCACAGATATATCAACCCAATTTTCCTAGTTTCCAACAAACCTCACAACCTCTGAGGATGCTTGCCATAGATGCAGGCAAAACATCAGGAGAGAATGGCCATACAGCCCGAAAAACCTACAACAACCCAGAAACCTCATCTCATTCCTCTCCAGTTCATAGTAGCAGTACTAGTAATAATGATAATAATAATATAATAATTTTTATACCCCACCACCATCTCCCATAGGAACTCAGAGTGGCTTACAAAATAGCACACACTGATACAATACAAAACATAAAATGCAATAGATAAGCATTAAGATTGATGAAACATTAAATGAAACCAAACATAAACAATTGACATAAACAATTAAAATCAGTAATGGTTGTTGATTAAAAGGTCCATATAATCGGTTTAGGGTCCTAGGTGTAAACCAATCAAAAGTGGATATAGAATGCTAAAATAGTTGGGGATCAGCCTGGCTGCGCTCTAAACCAGTGGTTCTCAATTTGTGGGTCTCCAGATGTTTTGATCTTCAACACTCAGAAAGCTGGTAAACTGACTGGGATTCCTGAGAGTTGTGGGGCAAAACATCTGGGGACCCACAGGTTGAGAACCATTGATCTAAACATTGTCAAAAGTCTGCTGAATAAAACATGTTTTTAAATTTTTAAAGTACACTAAAAATACAGTTCTGTCAATTCTCTTATATCTGCTTTTTTCAGTATCTGTCATAGCATATTGTTACAATGGTATTTATCTAGCTGTTAATCCAAAAATTCACTTGAGCCTTCGATTTAAATTTCCATTGCTTTGACACTTATAACTTAACAAATAATTTCCATGTGATGTCATAAAAGTATTCTTTTATTTCTCCTTTTCCTGCTCTTATCTTATATGTTAACTTTTCTGATAGGGCAATAGCCTGTGTTTTGTTTAATCATATCTTTGCACTACCTTAAGTGTTTTGCAAGAAAGTATCCAGTGGAGGTTGACCATAGAGTTGCACTGAAGGGCCTAGAGATTTCTTGAGGGATGTTCTCTCATTTTTTAAAAAAAGTGTGGGGACTTGTGTATGGTTTTTCCAATTTAGTGAGGGTCCTAAATCACAAAAATGGGGAGTCTGCTATATAACAGTCAGCAGCACATCTCTGTTTCTGACTGTTCCCATCCATTTCTCTCTCAAGATTGAATTCATTCCTATCTGCCCCCAATCTTTATCTCTATTTCTGATTGATTTTATCAGATAACAAACCAGTCTTTCCCCATAACCCCCTTTCTTTGTATTCTAAAAGTTATGACTGGCTTTACTCAGGCTATGAAACCTACTAACTTAACCTTGCTTCACACATGTTTACATATCATTTCCTGCTTGGGGTTGATCTTTGCTACATCATCTCTCTTCCTGCTTCGCTTAATCTGCAGTTATTTTGAGTTTGCTCTTCCTCCATTCTCTGTTTCTCTCCATGTTTGAAGACCATATGTTATATAGCTATGAGATATTATGAAACTTATGTTACAAAAAATGGCTAACCTAACTTTCTCCACTAGGGATTGGTTGTTATTCACCTTGAACTTCTGAACACCAATTGCCTGTTTGTCTATACAGTACAATTTTTAACATTTTCCAGTGATAACAGTCAAGAAGAGTAGAAGACATATACAAATGTCCAAGTGTTTCATAAAACGCAGTGATTCTCCAGATGATTTGCCATTAGATTCCCACTATGCTTTGCATTCTGTAAGATTGATTTCTGGTGAATATCCTGAAATCAGTCCAAATGTGAAATTATAGATCAAGATAAAGCACATTGTGATATCTAAAGATCCCAAGAGCACAATAATTTTGTGTGTCCTGTTCCAATATGCCTTTTAAAATTGTAGGCCAATATTACATAGTAAAGCATGATGGAATTGGGATTGAAGCAGCTTCAAGCCTTACACTTGTTTATATTTCTACTTATCCTATTTTATTGCTGTGGTCCATCTCGTATGGCAAGATAACTTTAAATTCCCTTCCAAACTGCTAGAAGTGTTTCAGCTGTCATCCGGCTTCTGAGGTTATTAGCACATGTTGCAGTTCATATTTTGTATGCCTCATCCAAATTGTGCTTGGCTATAACAACAGCTCTGGAATCTTTGATTAGGCTTTATCTTCCTAATCCAGTAGTATGATGCTCCTGTTTTCAAAAGTTTAGACCGGAAATTTGATATGTTGGTTTTTCATTCCAGATGGTGCAAGATGACCCAGGCCTTGGCCAAAGATAGTGCCTGTCCCTTTAAATGCCCCAAAGCACCAGGTGTCAACAGATGCTATAGTTATTGAGTTTATAACCTTGTGACATTCCATCAGCAATGGAGAGTTGGTAATTTGGGAACTTCCTCTGAAGATTCATGGTGGACTTTTACCAAGAAGCATATGCATTACTGTTGGACCTTCCTCCGAGTATTCCAGCTGGGAAACAATGGCACAAGTTCTCCAATTGGGGGAGAGATTCTGGCAAGAGGAAAGGGCTGTGTGCAAATTGTCATTTTCTCTAATAGAGCAGCAGCCTGCAACAACTGCTCACCAAGGCTTGCAATGGCTCTCCAAGGATCTAAATATTTACTTAGTTAGCTTCCTCCTTCCATCCCAGCTGTTGTGGTGCCAAAGCTCAGCCTTTACTCTGCTATATATCTATCTAGAATCACTTTGGTTAGATTAATTGTTCCTTTACCCATCTCTATAAATAAGTAAGAAGGAATCAACTCCTCGTTTCATTTTGGAACTTTATCACATTAACCTTTTGTCTAATCACAATTGTGTTGTTTAACATACCGCTTCTTGAACCATCTCTAACACTTCACTGGAATTATGTGATGTTGCCTACTATGTCTGCACTGTGTTTTTTCTGTTTTTCTTTCCTTTTTGTTCCTATTTTACTGCAGTTGCACAGTTTTGGCATTCTCTCAAGACCTTCTTCTGCTTCACAATACCAGCACTGCAGCAGAAGGACAATGAAACAACAGCTAAATCGGATTCATTGAAATATTTTTCCCCTACCAGTGCAAAGAGATTATCCAATCACAAATCATGCAACTATAGGACAACTATAATCTTGTACAGTAATCCCCATCAACAGGCACTTTTATTCTACCACAACTGTAGTTTAGCAGCCTTGTGTAATACAGTCCTTAATCTGAGAACAGCCCTTCAGTTAGGATTTGCATTGTAGGCCTAATCTACACTGACAGGGTGGACCCGGCATGGACATTGTAATGCATTCTATGTGGAGCTGCATTTGAAGATGGCTTGGAAACTGCAATTGGTCCAAAGATCTGCAGCCAGGCTACTAACCGGAGCCAGCTATAGGAGCCAGCTACTAAAGTAGCTGCATTGGCTGTCGATAAGTTTCCAGTCCCAATTCAAAGTGCTAGTAATCACCCATAAAGCCCTAAACAGCTCAGGTCCTGCCTATCTTCGTGACCGCATCCCCGCCCCGCCAATGAACTAACGCGGGTTCTAAGATCTGTCGGGGAGGCCCTCCTCTTGATCTCACCACTATCACAAGTGTGGTTGGTTGGGACAAAGGAGAGGGCTTTCTCAGTGGTCACCTCCCGGCTTTGGAACTCCTTCCTCAGAGATATTCGACAGGCCCCCACACTGCCCTCCTTTTATTGAGACTTGGACATGGCTCTTCAATCAAACCTTTGAGAATATTTAGCCCTTAGTTGTCACATATCCTGCACTTTATCCCATGCCCTCTCTTCATGACTGCAGATGGCAGTCTAATTTTATTCTAATGCTTACTGCCCGGCCATGGTGCCAGTAATTTACCACCATGGTTAGAGGATTGCAGCTTGATTGAGTCTGAATTGATGTTTTTATATGTGCATGTGTTTTATTTTATTGTATTTTATATTGTGTTCCCTTTTATGTTTGTTTTTAGGCACTTTGTGCCATCTGTAAGCAGCCCCAGGTCTCTTTGAGGAGATGGTAGTGAAATATAAGAATAAAGTTATTAAAGTTATTATTATAGTCCTTATGGCTCCCACCATGTGATTGTTTGTGTGTATAGACATGATGGATATCCATTCACGTGCATTGATTCTCACTCTTTCTGTGTGCTGGACAAAATACCACCCCTATTTATGGGTGGAATTATTACTACTACTGTTATTATTTTACTGACACAAAAACACAGGATGTCACAGCAAATGAGATATACATTATATCACAAAATCACAAGTTGAACACTTCCCAAGTGTCTAGGACTGTGTGATGTATTTTTGAATATTGTGCACAGATTCAAGTAAGGTGACCTTTTGCAGTTGACAGATCATGATTTTGCAAATGTTTATTGTTTCTAAATGCCAGCTCAGATCTTTTGGCACGGCACCCAGTGTGCCGATTACCACTGGGACCACCGGTACTGGTTTATGCCAGAGCCTTTGCAGTTCAATGTTGAGGTCCTGAAAATGTCTGAGTTTTTCCTCAATTGGACTGTCACCTGGTACGGCGACATCAATAATCCAAACTTTTTTATTTTCCACAATCGTGATGTCTGGTGTATTGTGTTTCAGAACTTTGTCAGTCTGGATTCATTTTCCACTACCTTTGCAGGTTTATGATCCCACCAATTCTTTATTGCTGGCAGGTACTACTTGTGACATAAGTTCCAGTGAATCATTTGGGCCACAGAGTTATGCCTCTGTTTGCAGTCTGTCTGTGCAATTTTCTTGCAGCAGCTGAGGATATGATCCATGGTTTCATCAGTTTCCTTGCACAGTCTGCATTTTGGGTCATCAACTGATTTTTCAATGCTGGCTTTAATTGCATTTGTTCTAATTGGCTTGCTCCTGAGATGCAAGAATCAGGTCTTCTGTCTCCTTCTTCAGTGTTCCATTCATGAGCCATATCCAGGTCTTCTCCTTATCAACGTTTCCTTCAATTTTGTCAAGGAACTGCCCATGTAATGCTTTGTTGTGCCAGCTGTCAGCTCTGGTTTGGAGTGCAGTTTTATTGTACAGATTCTTGGTCTGCTGTGCTTTGAAAAGTTTCTGATTATTGACTTAAATTAAAGCATGTTTTTGGCTTTCTTTGACATATTCTTCCAGGGTGTGTTTTTCTTCTTGTTTTACTGGTTAAATGTCCTCTGCCACCAGACCTTCTAGGCAGATATAGCCAGTCAAAATCACCGCAAGGATGTAGTGAATCATGAATGGTCATGAGTTTTCTGTTCAAATTGTCCAGTTCTGCCTGCGTCCAGTTTATGATGCCAGTAGTGTATCTTATGACAGGTATGGTCCGGGTGTGTATGGCCTTGATTGTATTATCTCCATTGAATTTGCTTTTTTGAATTTTTTGACCCTTTGGATGTATTCTTTGTTGACCACAGTTTTCACATGTTCGTGTTTAATGTTGTCCAGCTGTAGTATGCCCAGATATTTATAGGCCTCTGGCTGGTGACTCTTTATCACTTGGTGGGTATTATTATTATTATTATTATTACCCCACCTTTCCCCTAAAAATAAAGAGAACCCAACTTACATTAAAACCAATACAATGTTAAACCAAAAAATATACAAAAAATTAAAAATAATTAAATATCAATGGTATTAGAAAAAAGTTAAAATACTTAAATTTGATTGAAACCTCAATGGATGAGGAGTAGGTTTACTTTTTTTTGCTTTTAGTAATACAATGGATGTTGAGAAAACATTTCTGTTCTTGCCTTTATATTTCCGAAAGGTATAGTGGATGGGGGACTTTACATTCAGGGGAGGAGCATGAAGGATGTCCTGAGGATTAAAGAATAGGTTGCACTCCAGGAAAACAACATTATACATTTCAGTATGTAGTCCTTGTGGCTTCTTTTTGGCAGTGGTTATCAGGCTAAATGTGAGTAACAGACTTCATTTCTTGCCTACTGGCTAAAAACAAACTGCCCAACTGTAATGTACACATTTCCTTTTCTACACAAGGGAATACCATTTTGGGCAAAGCCTGTTAAATGAATTCATTGTTTGACGGTCTGTTGGTTTTTAGAAGAAATAGCCTCTGGATGTTTAAATAAGGATTTATTTCAAATTGTTTCTGTAATTAGGCTTCGGTATTTTCAGAATGTAACACGTTGTGGTTTTAGTTTTAACTCAGACCTTGGAAAAGTCACTTTTTGGACTATAATTCCCAAATGTAGATTAAAATAACTATTACAAGCTCTGTTTTAGTGACAGTATTTTTGTGAAAGGTACTACTAAGCTGCTAACAATACCTTCCCTGAAATACCTCACAAGTGACTGTAGTAAGAAAACCCTCTCTTTTGTTAATTTGTCCCCAACATGTAATAATCAGAGGTACTTCTTGCTGTTCTTCTATTCCTTTAAGTCAACCTCAACTTATATTGGTTCCATTTTAAGATTTTCTTGGCAAGATTTGTTCAGAAAAAGTTTCTCATTGTTTCCTTCTTAGGTGAAGAGAGTATTACTTGCCTAAGTTTACTTAATGAGTTTCCATGTCAGCGCGCCCTGGTGGCACAGTGGGTTAAACCGTTGAGCTGCTAAACTTGTTGACCAAAAGGTCACAGGTTCAAATCTGGGGAGCGGCATGAGCCCTCGCTATCAGCCCCAGCTTCTGCCAACCTAGCAGTTTGAAAACATGCAAATGTGAGTAGATCTATAGGTACTACTTTGGTGAGAAGGTAACAGTGCTCCAGGCAGTCATGCCGGCCACATAACCTTGCAGGTGTCTACGGACAATGCGGCTCTTCGGCTTAGAAATGGAGATAAGCACCAACCCCCAGAGTCGGACATAACTGGACTTAATGTCAGGAAAAATCTTTACCTTCCATGTCTGAACAGGGAACCAAACACTGGTCCTAGCACAACTTTCTGTAACTAAAAGTCCTTCCTGACAGGTCTCATATCTCAGGATCTAATGCCAGTTTTTCTGTTTATCCCAAATTATCTGGCAGTGCAGACTCATATAATCCAGTTTAAACAGAAAATCTGAGATAAGATCCTGGGATATAAGGCCTGCCTGGAAGGACCCTAGAACTATTGGGCCTTTTCTTTGGCTTGTGCTTCTTTGCCAAGTGACTGTGTATGGATTGTACCATAAAGCCTACAAAGAAGACATTTAGACCATATGTGTAGCCCCAACTGCAATAGACACAGTGAAACAGTTCAATTTATAGAGGTATTGATTTACACCTGATGGTTCAAAGTGTCTACTTTAGAGATTAGCAACCGACTAGTCCTCTGCCATTGCTTCTGAACACACAAGTTCCAGTGTTGATTCTCTGACTTTTTCCAGCCTCTTCCCACACCCTTGTTATAAGATTCCTCCAAAATCAAGTGGCAATCAAATTCTGGAACACAAACATTTTTTTGTGATATGGCACCAAAATGTACATAGAAAAAATCAAATGTAAAAAAGTCAACATGCAAATCAAAACATATTTCAAGCTGTGAAATTTAAACTACATTGTTCGTTTGTCTGGGATGGAGAATATTCAGACTGACACGAGAAACTACAATGGATAAATGTGGTAACAGGAACTCTCATTA
Organism: Anolis apletophallus; assembly: GCA_030556195.1. Taxonomy (NCBI): domain Eukaryota; kingdom Metazoa; phylum Chordata; class Lepidosauria; order Squamata; family Anolidae; genus Anolis; species Anolis apletophallus. The sequence goes on along the minus strand of JARBWK010000006.1, from coordinate 49,851,921 downwards.
AGGCATAGCTAATTCCCATGTTTATGTAAATGCAGCAAAGATGATTAGTGAATTAATTTATCTGCCATCACCATGGTTTTCCAAGGGTATTATCAGGATGACACTAAGAAGATTTTATGAAAGCATTTGCCCATATGCAAATACAGATAGCGGCGGACCTCCCTTACATTCCTTAAGGATTTGTTGTCATTTTTCCAAGTTCTCCTTCACAAAATTCACACAGGTATACATATCACAGTATGAACAGAATACATAAAATAACATCTGCTTCCTTTTCTTAATCCTGGCAGACACAGAAATTCCCCAAGAAAATAAGATTGGCCTAACTCAGCAGCACTGCTCAAATCTCCCATCAGGAGTCTTTTCATGTGCCTTTGGGAACTTGGGTAAAAAGGATTGCTCTGCAGGCTTAGACTTTATGCAAGTGCACAGCAATCTAAATGAGCTGTTGCTTGCGTGAATTTCTGCAAGTGAAGCTAAGCTGATCAGCTTCATTTTAGATAGAATCGTTTGCTCTTTTCTACCTGTTGTTGGATTCACCCAGGAGGGAAGCACAATTATGGCTGTCCACGTGCATTCATTTTTTTAAAATAAAAAGGACAGTTTTTTGTGTACCAAAAGAGCAATCTATTAACCTATGCTTCGCACTCGGCATCAAACATAATTGCCATTTTAAAATATTTTTAATGTAAATGTAACTGGGAGTCTCTTATCTAGAATTCCAAAATCCAAATACTGTACTCTAAAAGCCAAAGTCACTCACATGGTTGGCTAATATAAGGACACCTTTGCTTCCTGATGGTTCAGTGTACGCAAACAGTGTCCTATGAACTGGTGTGGGCCTTGAGATCTGCTGAGGAGGCTTACCACCGTCATAGGTGCAGTTGGTGGGGACAAGAGAGAGAGGGCCTTCTCGGTGGTTTTCTTCCTGCCTCTGGAATGCCCTCCCTAGAGAGATTAGCTTAGTCCCAAATCTACAAAACTTCTCTTCAAGACTAAAAACATAGCTATTTACACAGACCTTTGACCTGAAGTAATGTACTGTGGTCCTGTGATGACACCAACCATTTTTATTCAGCACTTTATTTTGTGTTTGAAGAAACCCAATGACCCACAGGTATGTCTCTGTGTTAGAAACTTCAAAGTTTTTAATTTTATCTATTGATGTAGTTCATTGTTGTATTCAGTCAAATTGTGTATTATTTTGATGATATGTAACTCTGTTTTATGTGTGGCAACTTGAGTGCTTTGTTAGCCACCCCAAATCTCTTTGGTGATGGGGTACAAGGTATGTGCATAAGGTATTTATGAAAAATAGTGAATGTTACATTTAGATTTGTCCATGTTGTCCATTTCCAAGATATCTCATTATGTACATAATAATAAAATACATACATTCCAAACTTCTAAGCTATCCAAATTCCAAAATACTTCGTGTCCCAAGAATTTTGAAATAGGGATATTTAATCTGACCTAGGAATCAGACTTATTAACAACATAATAAAGGGGACATTAAAAATTCATATAATCTCCCTTAATATCTTTTTAAAATATGGCACTGTCAATAACACAATGCAAATATGAGGACTGTGTTTAGTAAGCTTTTTACACATTTCTTTTTGAGAGAAAATGCATAACAGAAATGGGAATCATTTAAGAAATTCCCCTTGACATTGAAGTGCAGATTTATCTTAATTTGCTTGTATTTTCTTTTTTGCCTGTTAAAAGCAGATCCTTCTGCTCCATCATGCTATATCTTTATAGATGACTAGAATGTTACACTGTGAAACAAGTGGAAATTTGACTATGACTAAGGTAAGGAATATTAATTCATTCTGTGTACATAAAATATTCTGTTTCCAGCTAACTCAATTGTAGTTTTGATTAAATGGACTTTATAAAGCTCAATATCCTTGCCCAGCATTGGATTTCTTTTGGATATGTACAATTAGGTATGTGCAAATAAGCATAACTGTACATGTTCAAAGCAGCACTTTGAACTATAAGTAATGTTCAAAGTAACTTTCAAAGTAACTTAAACAAGTTTAGTTGTGTAGTGCAGTGATAGAAAAGACAGAAGAGGAGATGGGACATCCTAGCTACAATTTTGCCATTTGCTTAAGAACCAAAATCTATATACTATTATACCATTGTTATTATGGATTTTAAAAGTTTTTCTATTTCAAAAGTAGTCTTACATTGGAGCTGGATGTACCAAGGAATCACTATAATTAAGTTCTCATAGACAATTTCTTATAATGAAGTAACAATACATTGGAGTTTTGCCCATAAATCCAGATGGTGGCTCCAGCTGCAGATTCTATTTCATCTAGTTTAGTTAATGCAGCTTAATTGACAGGATTATAGTGAGTAGAATTGTGTAAATTATCTCAGGGATCTAATGTAATGCAGCTTTCATTTTTGAAGCCTTGTCTTTGTCCTATTTCTTCTGACATGAGGCTTTGTTCTTATACTATAAGCAAGTAGAATCTAAAATGTCTGCCAATTAACCCACATCCACCAAGTTAGAACATTTTCCACCAATGTCAACTATTTTGGCATAATCTGCACAGAACTAGACCTATAAAGCAGACATTATATGTTGTCACCTTTTTGGCTAAAGAGTTGTAAACAATAACTCCCACCTTGGAGTCTAAGATCATCCAGGGAGGCCTTCCCTCATCCCCGCATTTGATGGGGATGAGGTACAGGGCCTTCTCGGTGGTGGCCCCCTGACTGTGGAATTCGCTCCCCGGCAAAATTAGGGTGGCCCCATCCCTCCTTTCCTTTAAGAAGAAGCTTTAATCATGGTTCTGGGACCAGGCATTTGAGCAGCAGGCATGAAAGCATGTGTAATGTTATGAGAATTGACTATGGACAGGGTTTGAATCAGGTCTTCGGATGCTGAATCGGAATTGGAAATGGCTATTTAATTTTTTTAATTGATTTTAACCTAATGTTTTATTCATTGTGTAATTGCCTTGTTACAGCTTACCTGTTCGAATGTATTCACTCTATGTCCTGCCTCGCAGTTTAAGATCATCCAAGGAGGCCCTGCTCTCGGTCCCACCAGCCTCGCAAGTGCTTTTGGCGGGGACTTGGGACAGGGCCTCCTCCGCGGTGGCCCCACTCCTGTGGAACTTGCTCCCCAGTGAGATCAGGTTGGCATCTTCCATACTTTATTTCAGAAAGAAGGTTAAATCGTGGTTCTGGGACCAGGTCTTTGGACAGCAAGCATGAGAGCACTTTGGATGTTGAATCGGACTGGAATTGGCTATATGGATTGATAACAAGGTTTTTAATGTGCTTTTAACTTAATGTTCTATTTACTCTTTTAAAGTGTTGTTATATTTGTTTATATTTGTATTATCTTGTGGCATCAAATTGTTGCTGGTGTAAGTCGCCCTGAGTCTCCCCCCCCCCCTGGGGGTTGAGAAGGGCGGGTTAGAAATGTGGATAATAATAATAATAAAAATAATATGGGCAAGACAAAAACTGTCCTCTTGAGTAGGAGTGAATCTTTTCATTTATATACTTTCAGTATCCTGACATTGGAAATGCCAGGATACTGAAAATGTATATTAAATGTCACCTCTAACTCAGGGGTGGGCAACTGCAGAGGACCAATTTCCACTCTTGGCACTGTTACCTTTTGGCAGATTTGAAGTGATGTATCACTTGAAACTGCCATTTTTATGGATTTTTGTGGAATTCCGCCATTGATGGTAGGTGCTATAGTGGGGAAAGTATACCATCACATTATAAGTTGATATGGCCGGTTTTGGTGTGAAAACCCATGTAAAAGTCAGCACCAATATCTTTCAAGTCTGGGGTTTTTCATGGGTTACTTTGGGGGGGGGGGGTCATCCAAGGCCACATTCAACTCAAGAGCCACACTTTGCTCACTTCTGTTCGATATTAACCCTATGTTCAATCCTAACTCTCCTGCAAACTCCTATTATACAGTACTAGAATGCAGACTGAGGTCAGAAAATACCTTACAAATAATTCAGTGTAAGTTTTCTTGACCTGATGTTAAGCCCAAATATGTTCAACTAAAAATAACACAATGAAAACTAAAGAAAATATAATAACAAGTCTACATATATAAGTTCTCCCCCTTTCTTGTTTTTGGAAATATTACTGATTAGCACCTATTCACATACAGCTCTCACCACCCCACTCCAGTTTGCTTTTTTACTATCTTACATATCAAAAAACAAAAATATCAAATATATGTCTATTTGTTCACTACAAAAGACCTGCTCCTCTATAACCATATGCATATATCTAAATAAAGACATGGACAAACTGTCTATTTCTGGTGCAGTTTTTCTGTTTTGAAAACTCCATGGCTGGACACGCTTGTGATCTTACAGCCCAACAGTTTAGATCAGCCACAAATATCCAGTTATTGGATAACTGAATTATTTAATAATCATACATACCACTGGAAGAATAACTTGCAATTGTGGCATTTTGAATGCAGTTTCAGACAAGTAAGGCCACTGTTGTGTGTCTCCACCATTTTTCAACATAGTAACATCTTGATAGTTGTTCTCTGCTCTTATTTCAAACAATATTACTTACCAGCATATTGTTTCTGTCACAATGATGAAGAAGATAAGCCCTGCCCATATAGTAAGCATCAACTGAATGATTGAAATGAATAAATAAATAACAAGATTTTTTAAAAGCAAATGTTCCAGGTTGGCCATAAGATATATTGCAAAATCTATAGGGTGTTAACACATCCAAGATCTATGCAAGTTCTTGAGAATGCCAAATCTCTTTGTCAGGCAATATGTTACAAAAAACAGACAGGGAAGAAAAAATGAGTTGACCTTAAAATTTATGTCCTCTGCATGTTGTCTTAAGACATAATGATGAGAAAAAGTCTGCATACTCTCAAATTTGGCTGCTTAGAGTGGTCCTAGACTACTTGGCAAAAAGGAAAGCAAAGGGTGGGGTGGGATTATTCTCTATTTTAAAAATACATAAACACACTTTAAAAGCTCACAATTGCCTCAAAGGCTGCTTTGTAAGAATTTGGAAAGAATGATTACATATAAGAAAATAAGACATGCTTTTCTAAAGTTCTGTTCTCTGGGAAAAATATATTGCTAAAATATTCGATCCATAAAATACCCTCAAGAGACACTTTAAAAATTGGAGTTAGGCTGGAGCACAGTAGAGTTTCTCTTATCCAACCTGGCCCAGTTATGTTGGATAAGTGAGACTCTACTCTACATATTTCTTGTTTTCCTGTATTGTTCTTCAGACAGCATTCAGCAAGGGCACAGTGTATATTTACTGTAAGTATATTGCATTAACGGATCACAGTTTTATAGTAATCTGACAGGAGAAAATGAGAAATGCAAATGTAGTTATGAGGTTGTTTTCAAGGGCAACAATAATTTTACCTTTCTGGCTACTATTCCAAAGATAAAGATACAAAATACAGAGCAGAACAAATAAAGACATAATATTTGTTTTAAGGTTCTTGTCATAAGCAGCACGTGGATCCATTGCTAAAGTCAAATGCTTGTAGAAATCATATAGCTTCCATCAATAGAATTATGTTGCACATTCTGTAACACAGATTTGTAGAGAGCATGAAATACTATATTTTAAAAGGTACTGGTTATGTTATCCATTAAGAACATAAGAAGAGCCATGCTGAATCGGGCCTCAGCCCATCTAGTCCAGCATTCTGTGTCACACAGTGGCCCACTAGTTGTACACAGGGATCTCTAGCAGAAAGGAGGGCAAAACCCTCACCTGCTCCCGACCCCCACAACCAGTACCCGGGGAAAATCCTGCCTGCCTCCATCAACACAGAGGTGGCACTTGGATGTCCATTTCAGTAACTACTGATTCCCTTGGTATCCATGAATCTGTCTAATCCTGCCTTGAAGCTGTCCAGGCTGACAGCTGTCACAACCTCCTCTGGAAGTGAGTTCCATAACCCAATGACCCTCTGGATGAAGAAATATTTCCCTTTATTAGTCCTACTATGCTCATCCAATAGTACAATAGCTTTCACTGAAATATGTGTACTGCCATGTTCCTATTGCGTTATTTAAAAGTGTGATTTATTGTATTGTGCTGTATCGCCTTGCATTGGATTCTTTATAACCCACTTGTTCCCCTGAACTGGAGCTTAAGAAAGCATATAAGAGAAACTTGTTGCCAGATCAATATTATAAGTAACCCATTGCTTTCAGGACTCTGGATTGTAAAGGTGGTATATAAAGGTCTGCACACAAGTTTTAGATTCATGTTCAAGCTAAATATGCTGCTGCTTAGGGTCTCAAATTATGAGAGACCTTCAAAAAAGTTTCATGTAATTAATAATGGCTGGGTTTTTTAAATAAAGTAATTTCTCCTGGCCCACCTCCCAGCCCCCAATTTGATGTTATTCCCCTGTGGTCCAGTCACTAGTATAATAATCCTCCTTCTCCCATGGAGCTGATGTGCAGTAAAGTAGGTTGGGGTGAAGTTATGATCTTACTTACTTACTTTTACTTACTTAGGTGATCCCTCGTTGTCTGAGTAAGATTGTCCTCCAAGTTCAGTGTCCTGGCGGTGGGTACATAGGTGACCGTGGAGCTCTATTCTTGACCTGCATGTTCTCCTGCAGTGAGGACATCGATTTCCAGGTGGAAGGTGGTCCTGGTCGGGGTTGGCTTGATCCGCCTTCCTCTTGGAACATTTCTCTCTTTCGCCCTCCATTCATGCCTCTTCAAATTCTACAGCACTGCTGGTCACAGCTGACCTCCAGCTAGAGCCAGGCATGTAGCCAGGGGGGGCTAAGGGGGCTCCAGCCCCCCCCCGAAATTCTCAGGGTGGTCCGCGAAAAGGCCTTACTGGTACATTATTTAAACTGTTATGTTTATTCATATCATGATCTGATCACCATGCTCATTATATCCCACATTAATGGGGTTATTGGGATAACAATACAAAAAGTTTGCTAGGGTAGACCCTCTTCCACCCAGTCTCAGCCCCCCGAACCAAACTCAGCCCCGAACCAAAAAATCCTGGCTACGGCCCTGGCTAGAGCGCTCAAAGAGCAGGGCTTCCCAGTTCTCGGTGTTTATGCCACAGTTTTTAAGGTTGGTTTTGAGCCCATGTCTAAATCTCTTTTCCTGTCCTCCAACATTCCGTTTCTCATATTTGAGTTTGGAGTATGTAGAGTAGAGTATCTAGAAGTTATTTATTTATTTATTTGTACAATTCTGGTCTCCGCACCTTAAGAAGGATATAACGGAACTGGAAAAGGTACAGAAAAGGGCAACAAGAATGATCCAAGGGATGGAGCGGCTCCCTTATGAAACCAGGTTGCAACGTCTTGGTCTTTTCAGCCTTGAAAGACGGCGTTTGAGAGGTGACTTGATCGAAGTGTATAAAATCATGCATGGGATAGAAAAGGTGAATAAAGAGAAATTATTTTCTTTGTCACCAGGGGCGGTCCTACAAGATAGGCCAAGTAGGCGGCCGCCTAGGGCGCCATTTGGGAAGGGGGCGCCATCCTGCCCGCATGGGGCGCCATCCTGGCCCTGCCGATGTTCCTCAGACAGTGCTGCAGCTGCCTGCTTTTTGACCCCGGCCTTGTGCGCTCCGATGCCGCTTCTGGGCACGCGCGGAGGTTTTCACGCAGGCACAGTTGCTCTGGAGCTGAAGTTGAGCGCAGGAGCAACTGCACATGCGCGAAAACCTCAGTGCATGCCCAGTAGCTCCCTTGCGCAGAAGCCTGTAAGCAAAGCACTCCCTATCGGGCAGGCAGGGAGTGCTTCCCCTCTCCCTTTGTCTCCGCCCGCGGTTTGCAGGGAAGGAGAAAAGAATCAGTGAAGGAAGTGTAAGTGAAGGAATGAATGAAGGGCTTTCCTCCTCCTCCTCTGTGACCTCTTCTCTCCATCCTTCCTTTCTTCGGCTCTATTTCTGTCTAGACCTGAGGGGCCTGAGGCTCTGAGGAGTTGTGGGAGTTGGAGTCCAAAACACCTAGAGGGAGGGAGGGCCCAAGTTTGCCCAGGCCGCGCTGCCTGTATTCGACCTCATTTGAACATTTTGGCTGTTTTTCTATTTACATTTACATTGGGATCCTAATTTTGGACTTATGGGAGACTCCTATGAATTATGAGATGGGTGGTAGGTAATATATTCTGATTTTGATGCATTTACATTGCATTTCTTGTTGATTATTATACAGTTCTGCTTAATATTGTCATACAATATAATAAAATACAATATAACAATAGAATAATGATATATTTTACATTACATGTAATATTACAAACAATATTGCAGTATAGTGGTATTGTACAAAATAGTAATATATAATATTTTATTTTACTTTATTTTGGGTTATTTGAGTTTTATAGGAGTAATGAAAATATTTAGTAGAGGATAATTTTGTTTAAATAAATAATTTTATTATTTTATAATAATAATATAATAGAATGTTACATTATATTATCATGTCAATATATTATAATATAATTATATTGTAATGTAGTATAATATAATGATAATATAGTATGAGTATGGTATAATATATTGTATATACATTGATACAATATAATACTACTAATGGTATTGTGATATTATAATTGTATATTTGTTTTACATGGGGGGCGGCAAAATAATGTTTTTGGAGGGGGCACCAAAATAATGTTCGCCTACCATTTAAAATTACCTTAAACCGCCCCTGTTTGTCACAAAACACTAGGACTAGAGGGCACTCCCTGAAGCTCCAAGGTAGGAAAATTAGGACTAATAAAGGGAAATATTTCTTCACCCAGAGGGTCATTGGGTTATGGAATTTACTTCCAGAAGAGGTTGTGACAGCTGTCAGCCTGAACAACTTCAAGGCAGGACTATAATTCCATTGTTAGTAACTCTTTGGAGGCTTTTAAACTTGGCATAGTTCAGGGCTTTGGTCTTTTTAAAATCTAATCCTGTCTACACACAATGACTCTATGTGCACAGGAGGGCTTTCCCCATTCTCAGTCATGTTAAAGTTATCCCCAGAAATAACTTCCAATAGTGGGAAACATAATGGTAGAAAAACTTAAATTATAAAAATCCCTATGTAAGTCTCAAAAGAGTTTGGAAATCTGGAGCAAGTTATAAAATGCTGTTTTACATTACATTTTCCTACTTTTACCTCAAATCAGTGACAGGACTTTTCTGAAAATTAATCTTAACTACAAGTCTTCCCAGTTCAATGGGCCCTTGATATCTGTTGGAGTTTTGTTCCAGGACCCCCATGGATACCAAAATCTGTGAATGCTCAAGTCCCATTATAGACAATTGCATTGTAAAATGCTATCTCTTATATCAAATGGTAAAATCAAGGTTCGCCTTTGGGATTTTTTGTTCATCTGTTTTGGTTTTAGTTGTTGCATAGATGGCTTGAATCCATGAAAACAGAATCAATAGATATGACTGTATTGTATTTTTCAGTGTCAGATTCTAGACATCAACAATTTAAAAGATCTCTACATACATTTTTCTGCATAGAAAAGGAGGCATAAGTAATTTAAGACAGTAGATTTTTGATGGAAATCACAACATAAATGACAAATTATTATGGCCAATTATTTATATAACCTTTGGGAACATTCTCTGAACATGTTACACTTAAAATAAAATGTTCTTCAAAATGGATTGGGTTGTGACTGAGAAATGTAATTCAAGGCTCCTGGTACCCAAAATGTTTATTTTCATTGCTCAACAACTGTTCCTTTGTTAAACCTGTTGTTTATAATTAAAAATCCAATGCTTTCTACCCTTTCCCATATCTATTGATGCAAGTCATCCAAAAGCAATGAAAGTCAAAACTTGCCTGCCTGCCCCTAACAGCAAGTGGGAAAGAAAATCAGGTCTGTCATGGTGGGCTGCACAAAAGGGCCAGATTTAGAAATATCCTCAGGGAGCAACACTTGAACCTCATGCCTATCAGATCAATAGCAGTTTCCCATCCCCAGGTCCCATGGGTCGTAGGCAGGGTATCCATGATCGTTTATTTACAACAGTTTTGCTAATTCAAGGAAAGCAGAATACCACTCTGTTTTGATAAATGCAAGACATATGCCGTATGGGTCTCACGATAGCAGCCACTTTAGCAAGCAGTACAAACTAGGCTTTTTGCCTGGTTAAAAAATAAGAACAATAAACTTGCTGCTGCTTCTTCCTTTTCATAGGGTACACATTTCTCTTTGATCTCACACTGTACAAACATAGTAAGACTGAACCATGAGCAATAGCCACCATGAGCATCTTCAAATTTAAAGCAGTGTTTTAAGATAAGTTCATAGTAGGTCTCTTGATTTATTGTCAGTTGCTGAGGTTGCTTTTCCCCTGATCCAGACCAGTCACCTTCATGCTGGATGGACATCTCTTAAGGAAGTGGTATGGATTCCTGTCACATGTCCTTCATCAAGTTCTCATTTGTAACTTGCTCAGGTCTCTGGTTAACTGGAACAGTGGAGAGTTTATTTGTCTCAAGCCGAAAATCTCAGTTAATTTTACATCTAAGTGCAAGATGCTCAAAACAAAAAGTTGTACATGTTACAGTGTTCTTGTTGCTGAAAATAAAGAAATTAAGAGAATTCTGGGGAAGTGTTTTGATGCATTTGAATTAAATAATTAGATTTTTAAAAGCAAAATAGCACTTTAAATTTCTAGAACAAGTTGAGCATCCCTTATCCAGAATTCCTAAATCTGAAATACATTAAAATCATAAAATAGCCACATGTATGGTTGTGATACTTATGCTTTCTGGTTGTTTATGCATGGCATTGTTTTAAAATACGGCATTGTAGAAAGGCACTTTCAGGCTATGTGTTTAAGGTTGATATGAAATATAAATGAACGGCCTGGGATAAGCTGGCTCCAGTAAGTGCTGTGATGTCGGCTGCTTTTGATCACAGAGCCCTGAGATGGAGGTGCAGTTTACACTGCTTTTCCACCAGTTTGGGAGCTCTGTGCTGTTTGGATTTACAATTTACCCCATTTTGGTGGGTCGACTCATGGATTGGACTTACTACCGAGTTTTGGATTTCCGTTGTGTTCAACTGACTTACCTCTTTCCAACACGGACCTTCCATATGGGGATGTCTTTCACTCTTTATCTGGCCATTTGCAGCAAGACTTACCATTAATATACTTCATCCAGGGCGTGAATCATAGACTACTATTTTTTCTTGATTATTGGACTGATTTTGGTTAAATGTATTATCGTGTGCTTTTGGATACACCCTTATTTTTCTGATAAATGCATACATTTGGAATGATTCACATGCTTAATTGTGTACCGCTTGAATATATGTAGGTTTATTTCATTATCAATGCTAATAGCAATATAAATAATGCATGGATGACAATTAGTCTATTTGATATATTTGAAACTTGCATCCAGATTTGTTAGTTTACATTCTGAGGTTAGTTATGACTATGAAGCCATTTCACCAAGTAGGCCGCTATATTCTAGTTCTAACATGATTAGTAAAGTATAGAAGTTTCACATGAACATCAAAAAATATTTCCATTTATTTTCATCTAAGAGAAAGACATTTTGCATGTATAACATGGAAACAGCTGCTCATCATTGACCTAGAAACCACATACCATATGACCTGCTCACCTACCGAATTAAGGTCAAACTGTCCTTCCTCCTTTTAATAGCCTTTCAACGACAAGAGTATATAAATGAATTGATATATTTCACCATTCTGTATTTCATGAATAATAATAGGACAGAAGAAGGTTTAAAATCATAAATGATTAAAGTGATCTCCATTTTCCTGTTATTCTATTTGTGATAGCGATTCCCCAAATACCTACATATTTCATTTCACCCAATTCATTGTTGTCTGTATGAGACAAAGTGGCAAAGGATGTCCCATTCCAAGCATAGGCTCACAGGGTCCATAGCTTCCCTGGCATTAAATTCCAATAACAATAATTGAGTGATTGATTCTATTGCATAGTTAACCAATGTTTGGCTTTGCATGGCACAGAAACGATCTGCTTGGGCCAGCAGCCCCACTCTGTCTAATAGCAAGACCAGCAGGACAACTCAAATTTTCAACAGTGCTATGCTCATGTGGATTTGAAATGAAGCATTTGAACTTCCTTCTCTTAATTAAAAGCTGCCTGTGTCTATTTAAGAGCTTAAACTACAGTCAGATGTTAATGGCATCACTTAAGTGGATGCTTGAAAACCAGAGGTATGGTAGAAGACAGATTCCAGCCATATGCATTCAATGTCTGGCAAATCTCAATACTGTATCTGGCAGGCCATTATTACCAACATTAACAATTTCACAAAGAAGAATAGAAATTAATTTGGACAGCCATCTGAAAGCTCTGTATTTTAAGAAGTGAGGTCAGCTTAATGAAACACACAAGGTATTTAAAGGTAACACAGAGCTCAAGGTTTTTTGGGGTTTTTTAAACTGGCTTTCCTGGAAGATGTCTGTTATACAGTGAAGAGCAAACACATTAACCTTTCAAACTGTGCTGGAATTTGAGGTAATAGAAGATGTGTGACTAGGTATTGCCAAAAGGAACATTTCTCCCTCTTTTTCCCTTCTCCTCTGCATAATAAAGCAGGGCACACTGGGCCAGACCAAGACTTTGGCCTCAAAAAACAAAAAACAAAATGCCACTCAAAAGCCAACTCAGGGTTCAAGAGCAGATTGAACCGCCTTGAGTCACATTTGGGCTGAGAAAGGCAGCATAGAAATGCAGTAAGTAAATAAATATTAAGGATTCAGTTAGAAAGGAAGCAGAGTGTTTGATGGATAGAACCCCATTCATCAGAACAAGTACACCCTCTGGATCCTGATCTGAGTCTTATTTGGCCTGGCTAAATCAGTGGGACAACTGATTTCAGTAAATCTGCTTAATGTATGACCAAGTATGATGTGATATCAGTACATGGTGTCACATCAACCCCAAGCTGTCAGATGATATCATCATATGTGAGTGCACTTGACTGGCTTCTGGCTGAGGCAACAGTGCAATGTGTAATGCAGTGATATTGGCTCTTTTTTATAAAAAAAAATCAGATTTTTTTTCCAGATATGTATTGGATGAAGGATGGGGACAGACTTAGTCACATTCCAGTGCCTGCTGAGCCACCACCACCCACTCCAAGTTGACCATGGAATCATGCTGGAGGTCTAAAGACAACACTTCTCCAGATATTTTCTCAGCCTCATTTCAAATTCTGGATATCAGATCCAGACATAGACTCCTATCTTATACCAGTTTATATAACAGTTCCATACATAAGTTGAGGTCAGGTTTTGAGGAAACAATTACAGATTTTGATATGGCTGATTGGTAAGTCAAGGGTCATTCTGTGGAGGGGGAAGCACCAGTGTCACCTCAAGAGGCTAGTTGCCCCTGGGTGCTATCACCATTTTTCCACTCAGGCATTCAAAAAGACCAGAAGCAACATCATTGCAGAGAGAGTAGAGGGGGTTGATGCTTCTTTCTGGTTTTCCTAGGACAGAATAAGCTCTTACATTTCTCACTCTAGAGAGGGGGATGGTGCGTGTATATGAGCGTGACTTAAGGTTATCTGATGGTAATGTTCAAAGAAAATATCTGCAGCTAGAGCAGACCTGGGCAATTGCCGGCCCTCCAGGTGTTTTGGACTTCAAATCCCAGAAATCCTAACAGCTGGTAAACTGGCTAGGATTTCTGGGAGTTGAAGTCCAAAACACCTGGAGGGCCGGCAATTGCCCAGGTCTGAGCTAGAGGATGGTCAATTTTTTTAAATTAAAAAAAACAGTGTAAAATAGTCAAGAGAAGTTAAGAAAAAGAGCAAATCCCTCTCCATTCATAAGGCCTTCCTAAGTCAAACTGTGACTGATGGCTTCCCAAATTTGAATTACAAGTTCTCAGAGCTATAGACTCAATTGAAAATCATCAAACAAACATATCTGCCCTGACTGGTGAACTAGGGCAGGTTTTAATCAGTATTTTTAGAATGCTGATATTTAGTTTGCATAGTTTAACTTGATCTGTTAGATAGGAGAGTATCTGTGAACTTTGCATTTTATGCTTCTACCAACAGAAAGATGGCATTAGCAAAGACAGGGTGTGATTGTTGTGTTTAAGACGATTTATGCATATTCTTCCACTCTGCGCTTTCTTCACCTTTTACAAATTAGAGAGGTGTGGTAGAGTTAACATTTAATTCTACTATTTTGTTATTAACTGCCATCCTATTCTTGCTTGTAACACATCAGCCCACTATTCTGCTACAGTTGTGTTAGTGTAAATAGTGGAAGCATATTGGATTGTCAGCCTTCATTTGAACAATTGCATCAATTTGCTGGGAATTCTATTTCAACAATATATGGAAGATTGATTGATTGATTGATTGATTGATTTTATTATTTATGAGTCGCCCTCCACGTCAGTGCTCCGGGCGACTTACACATAAAACACATAAAACAGTTCAATAGTTAAAGCTAAAAGAATAGGAAATTAGTTAAAATAGTTCCAGTAACTCAGGCTAAGTCTGGGAGGTGACCTTAGCCGTAAGCCTTTCGGACGAGCCAGGTCTTCAATGCGGTCAGGAACTGGGGCATGTCAAGGATAGCTCTCTGCTCCGCCGGCATCAGGTTCCAAAGAACAGGGGCCGATGGAAAAGGCTCTCCGTCTTGTGATGTCGAGGCGGGCCTCACTCACACCTGGAATGCGGAGAAGGTCCCTGTTCACTGAACGCGCGACCTTAAATGGACTGGTTCGGACAAGCGGTCTTTTAAATAAGCTGGGCCGCGCCATGGAGGGCCTTAAAGGTAAGCGACAAGATCTTGTGGATGGCTCTGAGCTCGACTGGCAGCCAGTGCAGGTGCTGTAGAGATGGCGCGATATGGCATCTCAGCGGTGTCCCGTGAGGAGTCTGGCGGCTGCATTCTGCACTAGCTGGATTTTACGGGTGGTTGACTGCAACCCCACGCACAAGGCATTACAGTAGTCCAGCCGCGATGTCACTGTGGCATGGACCACCGTAGCCAGCGCATCTGATGGGAGGTAAGGTGCCAGTTGACGTGCCTGACGTAGGTGGAAGAAAGCTCCCCCTACTTGTCGCAGCAACCTGGGCCTCCAGTGAGAGTCTCGAGTCTAGTATCACACCGAGACTCTTCACCGACGGGGCCGGGATCAGCGGCTCTCCCTCAAAGAGAGGCAGCGGAATGGGTGGCTCTGGGCGTCCCGGCCATAGAATCTCTGTCTTTGATGGATTGATCTTGAGTTTGTATGAGCGAGCCATCTGGTCACTGCCTCTAGTCCTTGTCTGAAATTCTCAGGCACCGATGTTACGCCTGGCTCAAGCTTCAGCAGGAGCTGGGTGTCATCTGCATATTGATAGCACCCAAATCCAAAACTTCTGGCTATGCTTGCCAGGGTTGGACGTAGATGTTAAAAAGCATTGGTGACAAAATGGCGCCTGGGGACTCCACAGTCCAGAGTGGATTTCTTGGACACTTGGCCTCACCACTCAACACACTGCGAGCGGCCCCGCAGGAAGGAATCGAACCAGGCCAAAGCTGTGCCTTGAATCTCAATGGCTGATAGTCGCCGCAACAGCAGGTCATGGTCCACCGTGTCGAACGCCGCGGTGAGGTCAGAGCAGCACCAGGATAGCTGAACCTCCCTTCTCCAATTGGCGGCGGATGTCGTCCGTAATGGCCACCAGAACGGTCTCGGTCCCGTGACCGGAGCGGAAACCCGATTGGCAGGGGTCCAGGCTTCCTGAGGTTTCCAGGAATTCTTGTAATTGGATCGCTGCTGCCCGCTCAATCAGTTTCCCGAGGAAGGGTAGGTTTGAGACCGGACGGTAGTTTGCCGCGTCGCTGGATCCAGATTTGCCTTCTTCAGCAGCGGGTGGACTCTAGCCTCCTTCCGCGCATCGGAAAAACTCCCAGCTCCAAAGAGTGATTTATCAACCCTGTCAGAGTGGCCGAGAGTTCCCCGCACAGGACTTAATCAGATGGGACGGGCACGGGTCTGTAGAGCAGGTGGTTGCCCTTGCTGCGCCAGGATTTGATTAATCTCCTCTGAATTCAGGGCCTTGAACTGGTCGAGTTTCTGGCTGGGCGATGGAGCTGGATTCTTTCCCATCCCGCCTCCTCTCCTCAGATATAGAGGGTAAATCACGCCTAAGGGCAATTATTTTCTCAGTGAAGAAATCTTGAAATTCTTCCGCTGAGATAGCTGAGTTTTCATTGTCTCTCGGCAGTGAGTTGGGCATAGCCAGGTCTCGAACGATCTTAAAAATCTGTGCTGGGCGCGATCTTGCCGCCGCTATTAAGGAGGAGTTATAGGTCTTCTTGGCCTCTTTGACCGCCCGTTCATATGACTTGCGCATGTCTCTGAAGGCTGTTCGACGTCTGAGTTGGTTTCGACGCCATGTGCTCTCCAGCTGCTTCCGCCTCGCTTCAGCAGTCGCAGGTCGCCAGTGAACCATGGAGAATGGACTCTTCGTGGTCGGATCAGGCATCTGGGGGCTATTTGGTCGATGGCTTTTGACAAGACTGTATTCCATCTGTCCACCCATTGATTCAAGGTCCCACAGGGAACTTCCATCGGCTCAATGGCTGCTGCGAAACAGCTGGGGTCCATATGCCTCTTCTGGCGTGCCAGTATGGGGTTTGGCTCTGGCCTTGCTGGGTGGGGACTTCTGATGTCAACCTTCAGAGTGACGTGATCCGACCAGGGGAACCTTCGTTGTTACTTGCTGCGTAACCCTCAACCCGTACCCAAAAATTAGGTCTAAGGTATGTCCGGCCTGGTGTGTGGGGCCGGACTCCATCAAAATGAGACCTAGTGTGTCCATGGATCGGATGAACTCCTTCGCTGGGATGGCATATTAGCGTCTGCATGGATGTTAAAATCTCCCAAAACAATAAGTCTTGGGAATCTAAGTGTCCAGTCCGCGGCAAGATCGAGCAGATTGAATAAGCTCTCCTTCGGGGACCCGGGGGAGCGATAGATTAGAAGAATCGCTAAGCACTCCTTAGCTTTAAGAGTGATTCCCAAGCACTCCATGCCCGTGATGTTCGGGGCCTGGATAACTGTCACCGGAATGTCGTCCCTAGCTACTATACCCACTCCTCCTCCCCTGCCACCAGTTCTCGGTTGATGGAACATCCGGAAACCCGGAGGGATAGCTCATGAAGAGGTATAGTGTCTCCATTCTGTGTCCAGGTCTCCGTGATGCAGTTAATATCTGCATCTTGCTCTATGATGAATTCATTCAAGGTGGCCAGCTTATTCCGTATAGATCTGGCGTTGAGGAGTAGGAGTGATGAGCAGGTGGGAGGTGGTGTCGGGAGGAGCTTTGTTGGGGGGCGGGTCGGGAAGGGGGACGGGTGGTGCTTCCTACTGTTCCCATGGTTCCTAATTAAAGGTCGGCCCTTGAGTCCAATTTCCCTTCTACCTGTAACTGTTGGGATTTTTCCTCCGCAAGTTGATAGAGTCGTAGAGGAATGTCGATAATGGTTGACAGTTTCCCGCCTTTGGCCCAAGATCTTGAAGCGGATCCAGTTTGCGGCAGACCCCGTGAAAAGGGGCAGTCGCCGTAGCAGGCGAATTGTCTATATCAGAGGACCTTAGGGGCTTCATGGTTGTAGTCTTGTCGCATTCTTTAGAGTGGTTGATCAGCTTGGAGGTCGAACCGGTCCGAACTTCCTTCTCCACGGTGCGGGTCGGACGGCTCTCCTTCTGGCCAAAACCCACCCCCCAGAAGGTCCGTGAGCGAAACGACCTCTTCCGAGTCTCGTTGGCCTTCCCTCTCCTCCAAGGGCCATGGGGAGCCATGTTCTTACAAGGATGGCCGCTCTGACGGCGGCCAGCTCCTACTTGTGGGCCAGCGGTGTTCTCACCTCTATCCTGCGAGGGGGGTCTCCGGACATCTGGCAATGGGCCAGAAAAAGCTGTTCTCGCGCTGGTCCGGGCAATAGGTGGAGGCAAGCAGGGGGCCAGACGTTGGGGCCTTAAGTTGAGGACCGGGCCTCCATTATTTGTGGTTTCCACGCGCCCTAAGATACTGGTATCTACAGGAACTCTAGACTGAGCCGTTTTTAGGGATGATGGCTGGTGTAGTAAACCAGTGGCTTGGCTGCGCCTCATCTGAAGAGGAAGAGGAAAAAACCTCTCCCTTACAGCACATAAACTCCCTCCATCCTACATATCTTAATGGATGAAAGCTTGTAATAGCCTTAAATGTAACTATACTATAACACAAGTACTGTACTATACTGTTTTACAGAAACATGTGGAGAAAGAGTACTTATTATATTTTAAGACTACTGTTGAAAGTGTTGCTAGCAAGATACAAATGGAAACCTTTGCTTTTATTCTAACATAACACAGATGGAAGATTGGCATTTACAGGCAGTGTAATTTTTTTAGTCACAATGAAATAGTTCAGCTAAAAGTACATTATTTCACTGAAGTGTATCCAAATCAAAATAAGAAAAATCTGTTTGCTATAACTCAACTACACTCACAAGGAAGTTTTTTGTAGTATACTCAGTTTTACTGATAATCTGGAAAGACGTGGTATTTATGCCATTTAAGATTTCAAAACTTCTGTTTCAGTGGCATTATAACTCAATTATTATTAAGTTCACTACTAATACTGACTGGTTGCAAACTGCAATTCTGTTCATCTTTTTCTAATACAGTAATCCTCTTTGCATTTAGCCCTGACAAAGCAAAGAGAAACAAAAGAGGGACAGCTTTTCTAGGGAAAGATGCAATACGGGCAATCCCCAGTTTACAAATAAGGTAGCTTCTGTAGGTTTGTTCTTAAGTTGAATTTGTTTGTAAGCCATGTGGCTAAATATAAAATAAACCATGCGTACTTCACATTTGACCAGTCCACACACTGTCTTGTCAGAGAAAGAAAATATGCCACACAGATGATAAATAAAGAACAAGTAGTTTACTCTTTGTAATTAAGAAAAAACATGTGTACAATCATGTGATTGATCACATTAACTTACATAATGTCCTTTTATCTTTCTTTGTCCATGTAAAGAAACTTCTTCCAGCAGCTCAGGAAGGGCACATTCCAAACTCCCCCCCCCTCTCTCTCCTTTTCTCTGAAAGCACCTTCACAGCTCAAACCTAAATAATGTAACAGTATCTAAAAGTCCCAGGCTCAGCCAGCTCCCCAGCCATATCTCAATCAATCAGATTTGTGCATCTTATTTTACAGTTGACACACACAAACTAACTGATTTCTTACATGCTCCAACAAGCCGGAACAAATACTTTGTAAAGAGTAAATCCAGCCACATTTTTTTTAGTTTTGGATAATATAGGTAAAGATTAACACCCACATAAAGTTTATTTAGCGGTCTGTGCCCCTGTTCAGAAGATTTTACCTCACTTTCTGTTGTAGTTGAGCCTTTCAGTAGTACTGAAAGTACGGAGTTGGAAGCTAGGAGGGGAAAACAGGCTACTCAGGAGCAGGAATCAGACGAAGAGCAACAAAGGAAAAGGATTCAGCAACTACTTGGGGAACCTACTGATGACTCTTTTGAGGGTTTCTCTGGGGATTATAGGTCAGTGAGGAGTCAACTATGGGAAGTGTGGTTGGGGTTCTGACGATGGATCTAGTGGTATGGACTGGGCTCCTTGCAGTTGGCAAGGTGTTGCTGTGTGCCCGTGTCTTGTCCTATATGTTCTGCTGTGTATCCTGGTTCCTGGATTCCTGTGGACTCTCTTTCGGACGTGAGTTTGGATCCTACGCTATCTTCACTGATTTGGTTATAGTATGGGCTGGGTTCCGTGGTTTGTTTCCCTTTTCGGCTACACTTTGTATTCCTCCTTGTGTGCTAGTTTGCTGCTGCCTGCTTCGTGATTGACCTGGATTGCTATATCGCTGCTGCTGTCTGCTCCCTCACTTTGACCTGGTTTGCTGCATCGCTACTGCTGCTTCTCCCTTGCTGACGCCGGCTTGGTTTCACTCCGTGCTTGCTGCTTTCCCATTTCCAACCACTGGGCTTCACTGACACTTCTTCGCTTTCGGCTGCTCCTCCCATTTGATGACGACATCGGCATGATTGACAACAAGTGCTTTTTCTTTGTATTGTGCTTTATTTTGGGATATAATGTGGGTTTTCAGGAGAGATAATCTGGGTTTTCTGTTGTAGGGATTTTTGGACCGTTTGGTTACTGTTTTTGCCTTATTTTGCCATTCACACTGAAGTTAAAGTGTTTCTGGCTCTTTTGGCCATTTTGTGTTTTTGAGTTGACTGCACTGTTTTTGAATAAACTGTGTTATAACTACTACCTGGTCTGGCCTCTTAAGACTTCCTGTGTTGCGACACTTTCAGTCCCTATAACACTTTAATTGGTGATAAAGCTCCAGTGGAGACACCGTTTTCCCATGATAATTCTTACAAGAGTGGATTTCTCTTTCTAGGAGTAGATTTGCTCTCACTTCCTGTTGTCTCACCATGTTTGTAATGAAGGACTTCATCTCATAAGGGGAGGAAACTGGGTGGGATCATTTCACGTGATTTAATCTTTAAAGAAGATGGAGAATTTACTCATCTCCATCACACAGGATCGCCTCCTCCCACTTCTAGTTCAACCATTCACTTAATTCCCATTACACAGGCAGGCAATATCTTCTCCCATTTCAAGTATATCAGCATTTTTTTTAAAAAACAGGCATCCCTTTTGAGATAGCACTTTCCCCAGGATCGTTTTCCCTCAAGGCCCTTGTACTAGAAGAGAAACACGGTACCATTTTGAAAACACTTCTTTCAGTGGGACCTGCACCTTCTTTCAATCACTAATAGAAACAGAAGGAGCATTAGCAGACCAGTCACAAGAACATCCACTTTTTAATTACCTGAAATGGCGGACTCTGACAGTTTCCATCCCAACTTCAAATAAGCACATTTAGCTGTTTCTGCGTGAATTGGAAGCTCTGAAAACAATTGCTCCCTGACTCCAAAACCTCAGTTTCTACACACTTTAAAATAAAAAATGGAGTTCCACTGGCAATGGACAGAAGTACTCTTGCCTCATTTGTTGAACTCCGTGGAAATCTCTCAAATGTTTTTAAAGCATGTAGAAAAGGGGGGAGGTAACATTGCATCTGATGAGATCCTAGGAGTTGTATGCAAGTCAAATGTTTGTAACTCAGTGGCTGACTATAATGATAAACACTCCAATACCCTCTAACAATTCACAAATGAAAACCACAGCACAGGTGGCCAAACAACAGCAGAGCATGGTCAAGATGTGGAAACTTATTAATGAGGAAGAACCCCAATCTGCTTTTGTCTACTGGGATTGGTTCCATAACTCCTTAAAGAGAGTGAGTTGGGGCAAACTACTTCTACATTTTGAATTTCGTTTGCTCCAAATGAGGAAAAATGTATCATTGTAAGCTATCTAGCAATCCAAATTATTTTAAAATAATTTGGTCTTGAATGGCTCATTTAGATCTAATGGCTTTAAATAAGACCCTTCTCTTCTGAAGATAAAACTGATAGGAATGGTTTGTCCACAAGGTTCAAGACTGCTTGTTTAGTTGGACTCTCTTTATGAGAAACTGCTGACAGGTCTATCACAATAAATGCTTGCACTTCAAATTTTAGCAGTATGCAATAAAGGAGCAATAATAAGTCTTAAACTGTGATTCAGTATGACAAAATCCAATTTAGCTGCAGTTTAAATTACAGTTTGAAGCATATTATTGCTGTGTACCACCAAAAGCTTGAAAAGGTGCCACTATTCAAAGCGCTTTGGACACTCTAGCTACCTCGTCACAACGCTGCCAAAAAGACGGACATTGCTTCACTTCACTGCAGGGTGTAGGGAACCTGCTGCCCCACACCCCACATCACCCAGCTCCTTTGGCTGTTCATCCCCTGGCTGTTCATAATTGAGGTGGGGGAACTGTGCATATGGAGAGCACAGTTCCCCCACCTCCATTAAAGTCAATGACAAAATGGGAAGCTGCCTGTGTTGCGGCAGTGGCGGCATGCCGGTTCCACCTCCCTTCAACCATGGAGCCAGTGCGATGAGATATGATGGGAACCGGCTGTCTCCATGGGTGAGCAGGGTTAGATCGGCACATGCCACAGATTGTGACGAGGTTGTAGGTTAGGTTTTGCTTTGAAATCTGTCTCCTCTTACACTTATTTAAATAACATGCAGTGAATGACTGGGACTCACATGCAAACACCATGGATGGTAAATTCACCAATCAAAAGATGAATCCTAAATAGCTACATAAATTCTTGGTCCCTACCTGGGTTATCATAGGGTTCATTGCTATCTGTGGCTAGCCTTCAGTGAGAGTCCCTCTTTCCTCCCTAATTTCCATGCATTCACTCGTCAATGGTGCAATACTTTCAGCCCCTCTGTTTCTAAAATTATTCTGCAACATCTTCGGGTTTGATAAGGGAACATGAGGTAGCCCAGCTGTAGTTGTAGATCTGTACAAAGTTAAGGAAACGTGCCTTTTTGTACTACAACTCCCAGTAGCCATGCTGGCATGTGAATACTGAGAGTTATATTTATTCATTTTATTTATTTACTGTATTTATACCCCACCCTTCTCAACCTCATAGGGGACTCAAGGCGGCTTACATATATAGGCAACAGATGCCAAAAACACACATAATTAAAACATAAGCATTAAAACAATCATTAAAACATAGTAAAAGCTTAAAATCAATTATTTAAAATCACGCAATCCATAAACCAAAAAAATAGTTATTTCAGACTCTTCCCTATGCTAAACTAAACTATGAATTTTAAATTTACATTGTATTGGAATGCATGATTTTTAATGTGTTTTAATCTTTGCTCTCTGTTTTTTATATAGGTAGTTTATGGTCTTGTATTTTATCTATGCATTTTAACCCTGTTGTACTCTGCCTTGAGCTATAAAGAGGCAGGGAACAAATTATTATTATTATTATTAATGTTAATATCATCATCTTTAAACTAAATCTCAAAGGTAGGGAGAGAGATATTTAAGATAAGATAGGCAATTAACAGTTTCACAGATGCTTAATCAGACATGTTTCCCGACACTTTTGGAAAGCACTTGGAATGATGTCTCAAACATGAAAAACGTTTCAGTTTAGAGAGGTTTATCTTGGCTTCAGTGGATTGATTTTTATTTATCACACCACAGGGGGATATATTCATTCAATATTGTGAAAATAGTTTACAACTAAGATGGGAGGAAAAACAACTAAGATGGGAATCTAGTTTTCCTTCCTCCTCTGGGAATAGATTCGCATAGAATTAAGTAATGTAAATATTTTTTCTGTTTATATGATACATGCATAGAATAGAGTTTTATTTACATTTATTTTTATATTCATTTTTGTATGCATGGACACTGACCAAATCATGGATATAGCTATCTATAAACAAATCTTATTTCAAGTTTATAGCCATCATATTCATGACCAAAAAACATCATATAGCTTTGCAAAAATGATACAGATTGTACCAGAAATAACAACTGTTTAATTATAAAAAAAAGAAGAGAAACTGGACATTTTATACAGTGGTTGAAGACAAAGAAAAGCAATCTGGGTTCAAGTTCTCAGTCAGCTATGAAATTAATCTCTCTTGGACTTACTTCACTTACAGGGTTGCTATGGGGAGAATAGAAATTGTGGTACTGAATATTTTTTTTAAAAAAATTAATAATAAAGGTTACAAATAAAGGAAAAGATGGATTTTTTCCAGGCTGCATCTGCATAGCTGCATGGCAGCATCCAACAATGAGTGGAGTGCCCTAGAACTCCTTCTTAGGAATGTTGAGCTGGTAAAGGCCGTCACATTTTTGTGAGAAAGAGTACTTGTATTCTAGAAGCAGAAGAAAGTGCTTCTAGAAGCAGAACCTCACAACCTCTGACGATGCCTGCCATAGATGCAGGTGAAATGTCAGGAGAGAATGCTTCTAGAACATGGCCATACAGGCTGAAAAAACCCACAACAACCCAGTAATTCCAGCCATGAAAGCCTTCAACAATACGCAGAAGAGGGTTGATGAGAAACCTGAATTTGGACACTGGGTAGAAGAAAAAAAATGGGTAACTGGTGGTTATGGAGAAACCTGGAAGATGAACTCTTTTTTATTGTTCCCCTTTCTTTTCAGGGCAAACTGGGAGTTAGTATGGCCTCGACTCCCTTTTATCTGATCCTTCTTCCAAGAGATGAAGAAAACCCTGCTAGTGTCCACTGTCTTCTCCTATTCAGTACCATTTCAGGTATGGACCCAGCAGCCCTTGAATTGTATTGTGTCTAACCCTTTAATGAATTGTATCGATTTAATGATTTCTGTATAACTTGTACCTTCCTTACTGTGTACTGTATCAATTCCTTATACAAAGTGTATAAATTGTTGCCTGCACATATTAGAATGTATTCTGAAGGCACCCACTTCCCAGTGACCTTTTTGTATAATCCTTTGGGAACAAGAACCTGGCCAAATCTCAATCTAGCTATTTCCTAAACCAGACAACTACCAAGAATATTGTGTGAGTGTAAAGATAAATGATCTTCTTTATCAGCCAGATAAGTTCAGGAAGTTTGTCAAATTAACATGAGGTTGAAAGTCTGCCGGTCCTGTGAAAACATGTATACACTAACTTTCTTTGCTAATAGCCAAGCCCTTGATTGCTCGTTGTGCTGGGGGACTTCAACATACATGCCAAATCCACCCTATCAGGAGCGGCTCAGGACTTCATGTCTGCCATGGTGACCATGGGGCTGTCCCAACAGATATCTGGCCCTACCCACTGTGCTGGTCACACTTTAGATTTAGTTTTCTGTCAGGGATGGGAGAATGGTGGCGGTGTGAAGGAGCTGACTGTTGTTCCGTTGCCATGGACCGACCATCACCTGCTCAGGTTTAGACTTACTGCATCCTCTAACCTCCACAGGGGTGGAGGACCCATTAAGGAGGCTTATGGATCCTGATGGATTCCTGATGGCTCTTGGGGAATTTCCTGCCACCTTGCTTGGTGATCCTGTTGATGCTCTGGTCACTCTCTGGAATTGGGAGATATCTAGGGCAATAGACACGATTGCTCCAGAACGGCCCCTCTCAATCAGCTGAACTGTAAAATTCAATATGTACTGAGCATACACTGAAGATCAAAAAAGAGAATAACTAGAACTTCAAGGATGGCAAGGAGTAGAGCAGGATCTACTGCAGGCAATTTTCAACACATCAAGGCTGTTTGACTCACAATGGTTTACAAGTAGTAATAATAAAATTCTATACCCCCACCCACAATATTAGGTTTTTGAAATCAAGAAATCTTTGACCATTTTTGTGTGAAGTAAGGTGTGTACATGCTACATTTTGTATTAAAAGCAACTCCCCATGCTGATCATGAACGATGAAGCAAGTGCTACAACAATTCTATGCCTATCTTTTTAATTTTGCCATTTTGTTCTATTGATGGTCATCATTTTACTTGTGTGAGACCACATAATTCTAATGATAAACAAAGTTCAGAAGAATCAGAAGACTCCTCAGTCCTCACCTTCGTATTAGGCATTTTGAACCTGAGGAAACTGGTGGTAATTACATCAAATCTATATTTTTCTCATTAATTTTACATAAAATGCAACATTGTAAAAAATGCAACATTGTAAAAAAAATACTGGAGGAAACCTTTCTCAACTGTAAAGATCACCAAAAGTCCAGGAAAAATGCAGATGGAGCAAATTAAAGAATCCCTTGCAGATTATGAGGGTGTGCTCTGCATTATCCGTCAGTGCCCTTTGCAAAGAACCAAATCCTTCCTGGGGGCAAAGGAGGCCTTGGCTGTAAAAAGGCCCTTTCAGTTTGTTTTTGAACTTTGGCTACAGAAAACCTGGTTCGCTTTAATGTGAAATCTCAGCTTCAAGGAAGACTTTTCCTGTCAACATCATACAGCTAAGAACTGAAGGATGTCTTGTTGCCACAGTTATTTTAATCTTCTGCCGCTGGGTGCATTAGTTGCCAGCACAGCTGCTTTATCTGACTTGTACCACAAAATATTTTTATACTAAGCTATGTATCCATGTGAGGGAAAAGAAGAATAAAATAGAAGAATTAAAAGGCCACCATCAATATCCTACATCCTCTTTTTAGTTACACACTCATAACTAAAGTAACATCATCTGGCCCACTCCAACCCACAAACCTACCATAACAGCCAGCAGCCACAGCGAGTAATGGAGATAAGAATTGGGGTATACAAGGAGGAGGATTACAGCCCCCTCCTAAGAATGCAAGATTGCAATAAAGTATTGTGACAGGAGACTTGTTTCACACCAGAGATAGCTAGTAGGACAGAACTGGAAATGTCATCCTCCTGCACTTCAATCAGCAGCAGCATAGATTTCTATCACTCAATGTGACTGCTAGTTATGATAGTGTCAATAGTACAATTGTGAATACATTGACTGAATATGGAGCAAGCATAGACATTTGTAATAGCAATAGACCAGTCCGGTGTCCCTGGGGACTTGTGGCTCCCCATGTTAATGGGGCACTGAATCTAAAATAGGTTCAATATCTTGAGTAGTTCCCTTATAATTGAATCTAGAACTCATAACAGATGTACTAGCCCTCATTTACACAGAGGCCACTACCTACTACTGATAACTACACCCCTTATCCAAAATGCTTAGGACATCAAGTGTTTTGGGTTTCAGATAGTTTTATCTATTGTATATTGGAATACTTGTATTTGCATATATGAGATATCTTGAAAATGGGGCCCTAGTCTAAACAGAAAATTCATTTATCTTTCATATATACTTCATATACATAGCTAAAGATGATTTTATACAATGCTAACATATATAACTTTGCCGTGGTGTTGGGCATGGGTAATGCTGCTTGTGTTCTCCCTTTTCCAGCTCAGAGAAGGCCTACCTCACAATGTCACCATGGAAAGTCTGGAAACAGTGGGCAAGCTCTCTTTGTGGTTCTTTCTTCCTCCATTTCCCCATACAACTTCTCCCGATCTCTTTTCTTTCCTTCCTGCCTCCTCCTCTCCTTTTCCTCATATACCTTCCCCTCTTCTTTTTTTCCTTTCCTTTTTGGCAAATCAATTTTGTCTTCTCCTGTAACACTCTGTGTACCATTCTCTCAAAATCTGTCAGAGAAGGTTGTGGAAATGGCAAGAGCAAATTTGGAAAATGTATGCATAGGATGAGAAGGAACTCCCCTGTTTATTGATAGTTCAAATTGGGAGCCTTTCTCAGATCTGTATGCTCAATATGTGATGGTCTAAACTTGTTCCTCATGCTCTGGGGCACTTTAGATTAAAGTTTATACCAAAAGTGTGGCTGATAGGGCTCACATGCTCCACACAACCCCTGAAACACCATTGTGGCTTCTACCCCCCCGCCCAACACTCTACTCGTGCATTAAAATATGTCTAATATTTCAGCCAAAAACCACATCCAGATCAGCTGATCCACAAGAAAACATCTGGGCTAACTACAACCCACCCATCTAAACCAATTGTCTGTTTTCAGTTGAATCATGGAACTACATGGGGTTGCCTCTGAAGATGCTCGGAAGCTGCAATTAGTCCAACACTCGGCAGCTAGGTTACTAACAGGAGCGGAGTACAGGAGCACACAACTCCCTTGTTGCGCCAGCTCCACTGGCTGCCAATTAGCTTCCGAACACAATTCAAAGTACTGGTCTTAACCTACAAAACCCTATACAGTTCTGGCCCAGTTTACCTGTCCAAACGGATTCTCCCCTATGAACCATCAAGGATGCCAAGATCCTCTGGGGAGACCCTGCTCTCGGTCCCACCAACTTCACAAGCGTGTCTGGTGGGAACGAGAGACAGGGCCTTCTTTGTGGTGGCTCCTCAGCTGTGGAACTCTCTCCCAAGCGAGGTTAGATCTGCCCCCTCCCTTTTGTCCTTCAGGAGGCTAGTAAAAACCTGGCTTTGGAATGAAGCATTCCCAGAAGAAGGCTGAGACTGATTATAGACCATAATGAATGACCACATTTATAGACTGAGTGAACTGTGTTTAGTCGGTGATTTGGCTTTTATGTATTTTAATCTTTTATTGTTTTTGGATGTTTTTAATTATAATTGTAGCATTGAATCTTGCTGTGAACTGGTCTGAGTCCCTCTACAGTGGTGAGAAGATTGGGATACAAAAGTTTTAAATAAACAAATAAATAAAAGAGACAACATCATGCTGAGAGTTATGGCATGACTTCTAGAACAGGAGTCACAAAAGAGGATTGGAGCTGGCCCATGGAGAGCTAAACTTCATGCCACCAGGGAATATCTTCTTTAGGCCTTTTCACACTTCAGAGAAGGGGCAGTAGTTATCAGAAGGATATGTGACCTCTGCTGAGGATAAAACTATGTTAAGCCAGAAACTTATTGTGCATCATGTGGGCAGAGCTCAATAGTCCACCTACATGGTTCCATGTTTCTCTCACAACAGTCCACACAGCCATGTACTGGCTAGTGGTAAAGAAAGGTGAAATACATACGTAGCATCCAACTGTAGTTTTGCAATAAGAGGAGAGCTAAGAATGCCTTCCTGGATCTCCACTCATGTGCTGTAATCTGAGAGAGCAGAGGCAAAACCACAGATAGCTCCTATCTAACTCCAACCAGTACAGAATTGTGGCAGTGTTCTCCTGACACTGAAAGCTATTGTTGGGGCAGCAGAAGGGGGAGATTTTGCACAATGAGAAAGTATGTCTAAAACATAAGGTATACAGATTTAATCTTAGGTTACTTGTGCATGTGCCATCGACAGGATTCCAGCCACACCATACAGCATCACTTGCAAGAGATATGTATGTACATGTCTTCAAGTCCCCTATCAACTATGCGCAGTCCTATGCGCAGCATCTTTTATAGTTGTTTGTGATCCGCCCCGAGCCTGCAGGGAGGAGCGGAATATAAGATCAAATAATAAATAAATAAATAAATAAAATAAAACTTATAGATTTCACAGAGGTTTTCTTGGACAAAACATACACAGAGGAGGCTTTGCTAGGTACTTCCTCTGAAAAAGCCTTCAGCACTTGGTATTGGTTTGTGATCTCCCAACCAAGTACTACCCAGAATTGGCCCTGCTTAGCTTCCCAGATCAGATTGGATCTGGTGACTTTAAGGCATTTGGGTCTTTTTGTTAAAAAGACTGTTACAT
The DNA here is from genome assembly GCA_030556195.1 of Anolis apletophallus. Taxonomy (NCBI): domain Eukaryota; kingdom Metazoa; phylum Chordata; class Lepidosauria; order Squamata; family Anolidae; genus Anolis; species Anolis apletophallus. The sequence continues at coordinate 49,822,695 of JARBWK010000006.1, read as the reverse complement.
AATTTTCTTTTCTAAAAGGTTGCTTGTAGTGAAGGGTTTAAAAAAAAGAATAAACTCTATATGACTTTTAAAAAATTCGTTGTGGGGCAGTTCATTTTTAGATAGAAACCAGATTGAGGTTTGCACCTCCTATCCTTCATAAACTTATTTTACAAGGTGCCTTTTTGAAGGGATCTTTAACTGGGTGTATGTGCTTTCAAGTCATCTGTTGACTTATGGCAACCCCATTAATTTCATAGGGTTTTCTGAGGGAAGGAATATCCAGAGGAAGTTTTGCAAGGTCCTACCAGTGAAATATAGCTATGTGTTGTAATGCCATGTGTAATTTGAACCTATCTTCAAATGCATATGAGACCAAGGTGTCTGCTGCTCTCCAAGGTCCTGGACCTCAATTCTTACATTTGGCTCAGCCACTGATGCATGCCTATTTGACCTATGGATTTCTGCTTGGGGCATCTTACAAGGTTGCCATAAGATTGTGCACATATAATGCTTTACAAGTATGATAACCATTATTCCAGCTCACAAAACACACAATAAAGTTATCAGCTTCCTACTCTGACCTATCAATCCACTCAATTCTTTTGGCTCAAAAGGTCTTTTGCAACGTTTGAGTTTGAACATCTGCCAACTGCTATTCTTCTGTTTCAAATCAGAAGAAATGCACTAACAATGATTATATGTGAATATTGATATTACCAGTATGACAACAGCAAGTATGAGGAAACAGAAATAGTGGTGGAGTGGGGGCAACTGAATGCACAACAGATGAGGAAAGGCTCTATTTGAAAAGAAAGGCAATTTTAAGAGTGAGACGCATTCACTTCCTGTCTCTTGCCTGCAGATTGTTATCCTTGGCAGCAAGCAAGCAGCTTAGTGCAAATTGGATTTCAACCAAGTAAAAGAACAGACAGCCTTTCAGTGAAGACAATGCATCTTATTAATGTTCAACAAAATACTAAATAGATATATTTTTAAAAAATCCAAAGTCCCATCTTAGTGATTTTTTTCTTCTGAAAATGGAAAGTAATTGTTTTTAAAGGATCACATTCCCGACAGCAACATGATGCCCTTTCTTTTCTAATTTTTTAATCCTTTCAGCAAAATAGACCTATAGGAAGTCAGGTGACACCTGCAGAACAGTCCCAAATGGGACTCTGGAGGGAATCCAGCACTGGTGAAGGACAATCAGGAATGAAGGACATCCCAATGTCTGTCTCTGTCTTGCAATCTCTCTTTCTTTTTCTCCCGACCTTGAGCATGAACTCTGCAATTAGCAGCTGGAGGAAGGCTTTTCTTAGTTCCTGTGTCAGCAAGACAAAGAATGGGAGTATTCTGCTGTCGGGTAAGATAGCAAAAAAGGAAAGGTTTAAGAGAAGCCAAGAGCAGTGTTCAAGGTTAAATAATCTTTAATATCTATTTTCAGAGAGCCACAAAATACAGAAGAGAAAAAGAGGGTGCATGCAGCTGCATAAGCAACTCCTGTCACACCCACATATCAAACAATCAGTTCATTCAATGCAGTTATTGGAAATGTTAACTTTTAGCACTTAGAATACTCAAGCCATCATGGCCAATATTGGGAGCTGTTGTCCTTTCCAGTTCCAATTCAATGCTGAGGTAGATCTCAGACAGTAAAGTAGTATTAGAATTAATTCACTTTAAGGTGTATCAACATCATAGAATCAACGCAGCTTGATACTACTTTAACTGCCATAGCTCTGTGCTATAGAATCTTGGGAGTTCTACATTGAGGAGGCATCAGAGCTCTTTAGTAGAGAAGGCTAAAGACTTTGTAGAACTACAACTCCCATGATTCCATGGCACTGAGCCATAACAGCTAAAGAGGTGTCAAATTGCATTAATTGTACAGTGTAGATGCCCCTAGAGGTGACTACAGAAGAAAAAATAAAATATTCTAAATAAAGTTTGCCATGATCCAGCAAAAAGAGTTCATATGCAAAATTGGCCAAGGGCATGATCAGTTCATTTTTTTTATATTGTTGGGGTGGCACCATCCCTTTTGGGAATCCAGTTGCAAATGAGCCAGGGCACATGTCTTTAAAACCAATATTACACACAAGGGTTCTCTTATGAGTGTAGGCTGCTGCTGGCGAATTCTGAGAGGTCTAAGTCTTAATCACCTCACTAAAAATCTTCAAGCATTTAACCCACTCATGTTAGAGTTATAGAGAATAAATCAGATGGCTTTATGCACAAAATAAATAATAGGAATATGATGAAATTAAGAAATAAAAAGACAAACAAATGTATTTAGAGAGAACCAGGCCACATCTTTTTTTAATTATAAGTTTTATTATTAAAAATGACATTGACATATACATCACAGACTCGTCTGCATTGTATTTACACAGACTTACACACAGCTACAAAGTGGGGGGGAGGGGGAGGGAGCATGGGGAAGGAGTACACTAGGTTAGAACATAAAACATTTAAAAACGGGTTGACTTCACCCGGTGATAGAGGGGTTAGTACATTTTAGGTCTACATAAACATCGTTAACTTGGCTCTTACAACCAGAAGCCTTGCAACTCTATTTTTTCCTTATTCTTTATATAACTTATAAATGGTTTCCATGTTTCTTCAAATTCTGAACTTAAACTACCTCTCAGCAAGTTTGTTAGTTTGTCCGATTCTGCGAGTTCCATAATTTTAAATATTAACTCTTTTTCATCTGGAGTTTTGGTCTTCTTCCAGTAGGCCACATCTTTTTTTTAAAAATGATCTTTATTGCATTTTCCAATATTTAAAAAGAGAGACATATATTACATAAACACACGTACATGGGTAGAAAAGGGGAAGGTCGGGGTGGGAGAGAGTATCGGGGAGGAGTGGGGAAAAGTGGGGAAAGGAAAGCTGGTGAAAAGCGTAACATTACATAGGGGAAATAGGGGTTACAAAAAAAAGATCGAATTAATATCTGGTTTACAACTTGTGATGGCATTAAATATCTTCGTCTTCTATTTTTCAGAGTAGTTATTTCGTGCCTGTATATGGGTATAAAGAAACATCGACATAAAGATCAGTGATTTTAGTTACACCCAGACTGAGAGTTATCCCTGGGGTATGAAGCTCCACCTCTGTGTACATTCTGTCATACCTTATAGTCCTACTATCAGACCTCGCCGGTCGCTTATACATCTAAATTTTGACTACTCCCTTATTTAACTGCCAGTGGAAAATTCGTTTCCCCCCGGAGTCACCAATTCAGTGTAAGATTGATCTTATGCTCCCTCATAAAGTAGCTTTGGACGGGAGACCAATCGGTCTTTTTAGTTCCCTTCCCATCCGTACTTCTAATCTCTTGGGTCAACCATTCCATCTGGATCATTTCCATCAATTTATAAAGCCATTCCTCCTTCCTTGGTTCATCGGCGGATTTCCAGTATCTAGCATAAAGCAGCTTGGCCGCTGTGGTTGTAGCCAAGAATATTGTCTTTTCATTTATATTCCAGGTTGGGTCTAATATCCCTAGGAGAAGCGTCTCCGGTTTTCTCTCGATCTTTTTCGAGAGGATTTTGTCAACTTCTCTGATTATTATATTCCAAAATTTTTGGGCCTTTGGGCATAACCACCATAGGTGGAAGAAGGTTCCACTCTGGGCTCCGCAGTTCCAACAATTTGTTTTGACATTTTGGTATATTTTAGCTAGTCTGTCTGGGGCCAAATACCATCTATATAGGACTTTAATCCAATTTTCTTTGAATTTATAACAGCTAGAGAAGTTGGTATTATTTTCCCAGACAGACTTCCATGTGCTCCACTTTATCTTAATACCTATATTGTAAACCAGCCCAACTCCCTACCCTCCCTGGCTAACTGCTCCTTGCTTTTCAGCATATAATTCAGCCCGTTCCAATATAACAACTCCTTATAGGTATACCATTTATTATCCTGAAGTTGTCTTAGGCGAAAAGCCTCCACTGGTGATAGCCATGTGGGGGTTTTAGAGTATAATTTGCTAAAATATTTGTTCCAAATTCTAATTAGCGGGTCTCTAATGTAGTGATTTTTAAATTTTTGATCTTTGGTTATTTTATTATAACCTAGATAACCATGGATCCCGAATTTGAGGTCATAGCCTTCTAAATTCATTAATCTATTGTCATCTAGCTTTATCCAGGCTGTGACCCATGCCAAACAGTTAGCCTCGAAATATCTCCTTAAATCTGGTACACCCAACCCACCGTTTTTTTTATTCGCTTGGAGTAATTTCATTCGTACTCTGGGTTTTTTCCCATTCCAGATAAATCTTGATAGGTCTCTCGTCCAGATATTAAATTGAGAGTCTTTTTTGATGATGGGAAGAGCTGCAAAGAGGAAGTTCATCCTGGGAAGGACCATCATCTTCACTGCCGCGATTTTACCAAGGAATGATAAGTTCAACTTGGTCCATTGGTTAAGGTCTCTTTTAATTTTTTCCCATAACCCATCATAATTATTTTTAAATAGGTGAGAATTCTTAGGAGTGATGTTTATCCCTAAGTATTTCACCTTCCTTGTTATTTTAATATCACTTCTCTTTTCTAGGTCTCGCTGTTCCGAGTCATTTAGGTTAATAGTCATCATTTGTGTTTTGGTTTTATTAATTTGGAATCCGGCCAAATTTCCAAATTCTTCTACCCTTCTCAGCCACTTTACTAAGAGGGCATTGGGATCTTCAACAATTAATACTAGGTCGTCTGCGAACGCCAGAGTTTTTATAGTCTCACCTTTTATCCTAAGTCCTTTTAGAGATTCATCCGTTCTTATTTCCTCAAGTAATACCTCTAGTATCCAAATGAAAAGCAGCGGAGATAGGGGACACCCTTGTCTAACCCCTTTTTGTATATTGATCGGATTAGTCTTTGACCCATTGACTAGAATTCTTGCCTTTTGTTTAGTGTAAATAGCTTTTATTGTGTTTATGATGTTATAGCCGATATCGATTTCTTTTAAGTAGGCCACATCTTTATCGTTTACCAAAATGGCACAACAGATAAGTATGAAGACCCTGTTTGATTTCATCGTGACTATGGGAAGTTAGTCACCATCTGAATTCCTTCCTTGGGCTCACATGCCAAGGCATTTTAGAATTAACCCAGAAAAAAATAAGAAAGATTATCATAGACAATAATGCAATTGACCAGGAAAACTATGACTCAGAAAACATTTTAACTCAGAGTGAAGCCAGTTGGAAAGAAAAAACAGTAAACCTAGATCTACAGAAGGACAGAAATTCAGGGGAATGTAAAACATCATGAGGACTAAGTGTTCTGTTTTGGCAGAAAAGAAAAGAAGAGAAAAGAAAAGAAGAGGATAATAATCAAACATCATTTTAACAACAGCATGAAGATCAGAGGAACAACTCTTGACCAAATCAGATAGCATTGAGAAAGCTACTATTACACACCACACATAAATAGAAACATTGATGGCTATTACCGTCTGTTAAGGAAATGAATCAGTATCCAATTGGCCAATACACATTTTGGTGCATTAAATGTTAGACCTGATTCTAGGTATATTGACCCATTGATTTTTTTTAAAGGCACCAGATTTCCCTTACCAGCTCCAGTTTTTGAGAAACAGATATTATAATAATAATTTTTAAAAATCTTTACTTATATACTGCTTTATCTCCCCAAGGGGACTCAGAGCGGTTTCCACACAACATAAGCATAAAAATTATCACAACATATGCCATCTACAGTTGCCATCTGCTCATAGAAAATTATGATAAACCATATCTAAGAAAGTGGTGCTGATGCATTTTGTAAAATCAGCCCCCCCCGGGAACAAGCTGAAAAATCAAGACACCAAGACTATTTTGTTGAGCTGTGTAATTACTAACTACTAAAATTCAGCAATCTAGGATATATTTCTGAACAAGTTCCTTCTGTTTTGGACATATATTAAGACCTTTTCTCCAAGACATTTCCAACCGATGTCAACCGTAAGGCAGACCTGTTCACTAAAGCATCTGTAACAAATCACCTTTCAACCTCTAATTGTAAAGCTCCAGTGAAGCCCAATACTCTCCTAAGCAATCTGTTCCACTGTCAATCCATTTCTTCCTAATGTTTCACTGATGTTTGGCTTGCTTTTCTTGCAATTTTAATCCCCTGATTCTGGTTCTGTCCTCTGGAGCAGCAGAAAACATGATTGCTGCACCTTCCACATGGCTGCTTGGCAAGTATTTGGAGGTAACTGCCCTATCACCAGTCTTCTCTTCTTCCAATGTATACAACTTCACCAATCCAAACCCATTTGGCCACCTCACATCTGGACATGTCTTCTTGATATATTTCATAACCTGTGGTGCCCAGAACATAGCACTCCAGGCAAGATCAGACCAGTTCAACTGCAATTCTGCAAAAAGAAAAATTCAGTTTGTGAATATATACATTATATGCATGTTAAATAATTGAATTGACTAGTCTTGATGTTCGTGTTAGGGAAAATTCAAGCTTAAATTGCTTTAGGATTCATTCAATTGTCTTTTTGGCAGTTCAGGGCATCCTCTAGCACAGTGGTTCCCAAGAACTAAACTATGGTCCATGGCCTCACCGTTGCAATGAGAGCAACTGACCTGGCGAAACCCTATTATAGTGCCGAGGCATGACAACAAGCCTCCCGACTGCTGCTTCTCCTCCTCCCTCCCCTGAGTGGAGCCATTCCATGTGGCACCTGGAAGCGAGAGCATCTTTGTGTCCTGGGGTTCCTGGGGTTATTTGGAGTGCTGATTTATAAAATTGCATTGGATAGACCACATCAGCTCTAGATTATTAAATATGGTGTTCTGTGGGTGAGCAGATGGCAACTACTGGATGGAATATATTCTGTATCAGAAACTAGAGCTGATGTGGTCTATCCAATGCAATTTTCCAAATCAGCACCTCAAATAACCAAACCTAATGTGAAGTTGACCAAAATCTGATTCATAAACCTTTCGGTACTAATGTTGGAGAGTGGTGCCTGGTCAAAGTGGTCCCTGGTCAAAAAGAAGGTTGGGAACCACTGCTCTAACACCACATTTCAAATGCGTTAATTCTCTTCCTATTGGCTTTCCCCACTTCCCATCTTTAACCACTCCTTCAAAAGTGCTTTTGAAATGTAATATGACATAATACTTACTCTTTCCCCCTGTCTTTTTAAACCTTTCTTGTAAAATATTTCAATAAAATATAAATATTTAAAATAAATGTAATATGACATGTGAATTTGTTTTCTAAATATGAACATTCACAAAATCTCCTGAAGTAGCAGAAGTCATTGGCACGAGCTCTTTGAATCTCAGACTGTGCCTTGTATTTCTTAACAGGCTTTCATGCTGGATCAATAATTTCACTTTTAGGTCCACTTAATTGCCTTAATATCTTAACATTTTCCACTTAAGTCAGATGGACTTTCATTTGCCTTTCAACTTTTGTAGCTGTTTATTTTTATCTACTATTCTTTCTCTACATCCTTTCCTTTGTCTGCCCCCAGATTATTTTCCCATTCTTTCTTTCTTTGTTCCTTTGGTAACAATTGCTTCATTCTCTTTCTCTCATTTTTAATCTTCTAGACTCTCTTCCAGTCTAGCAGTCTAACATTACAAACATCACCTACTGGATTTAATTTGTCGTGACTGACACTTGTAAAGGCAGGAAGATCAACAGATTAGATTAGGCAAAGGTTAGAGCCAAGGAGCCTTTTAAAATGCCTCCTTCTGACATCCCTGTGAACCTGTTATTCAACTTCTCTTGTAATAAAGAGCTGGAAGTTTATCTTGGTTTAGACACAGAAAAAAAAGATTGGGAGGACAGAGCCTAATTATGAATGAAGATGCTTGGCCAACAACATCATGAAAATGATGACGACTTTGATGCTGTGTCTGTTATTTAAGATGAAAGCCTGCATGTGTTAAGCACAGAATCACATCAAGAAGGTACTATGAAGCTGTTTTTAATTTGTTATAAAATTATAACTGGGCACAATGCCAAATTCAAAATAAAATCAGTGGAACTAAAATATCAAATTTAAGAAATTTTGAAGACGGTCATGGATAATTGTGGAGGAGTTGGGGTTTGTTCTTGTTATTCTTCATTCACACTATCCAAGTTGACACATATTTGTCATCCAATCAAATTAGTTTTATCCAATATATTTATTTTCTTTCCATCCCTTTTAAAATTCTCTTGCTATGGACTCTTATCGCATGGCTAGCAAAGCAGAATTTTAGCAGGTAAATAACATCACACAATGCTGTGTCTGTCCTGCTGCTGTTTTGCATCCCACCTATATTAGTGTTACACACCTTTTCATTGATGGGGAAAATCCAATGCCATTTTAATGCATAGGAACACTAGGCAGTTGCCTGGAGGGCATGGACATAAGAACCCCATGCTAATCTATGCACAGACAATAATTAACCTCTAATTTTCCAATCACTTGTCCAACATTCAAATCTCTCGCTAACTCAGGAGGAGGAAAAATATGACTAGTAGCAAAGAGCTCTATGTCTGCATTCACGAGAGAAATGTTACTGTTCTTATTGCTTGTAATGTTATGGAAGCAGAAAATTCATGGCAGGCAATTAACAGCTGTGGACAACACTTGATCAAGGCTGATGTTACATTGTCCAAATGTTTGCATTATTTTATCATTGCAAACATTTGTTTGCATTATTTTATCATTGCTGTACAACATGATTTTTTAATGTCAAAACACTAATTTTGTTAGAGGTACCAATAAATTTAAGTTTATTTTATCAGTAATTTACACTTTATTCCTTTGATTGGTTGTGTAGGCAGGGCCTAGTGAACTGTTTTGCCCAGGGGTCTACAATGCTGTTAGAACAGCCCTGGTAAAAACTATCAGTGGCTCTCGATATTGCTGCCTTCTCATTATTGATCTGTGTGAAACAGGTCCCTTACTCTGAAATTTCAACATTTCAGCAATCATGTGCCATCAGTGGACGAGATTCACCTCTTTTCTCATTCTTGCTATTCCTAAGCAGGCTGTTTTGCTCTTGGTTGCGATGAGTTTTCCAGGCTGTCTGACCATGTTCCAGAAGCATTCTCTCTTGATGTTTCACTCATCTATGGTAGGCATCCTCAGAGGTTATGAGGCCTGTTGGAATCTGTGCAAGTGGGTTTTATATATCTGTGGAATGTCCAGGCTGGAAGAACTCTAGTCTGTTGGTAGCAAATGTGAATGTTGTAATTGGCCACCTTGATTAGCATTGAATAGCCTGGCTGCTTCCTGCCTGAGGGAATCCTTTGTTGGGAGGTGTTAACTGACCCTGATTGTTTCCTGTCTGAAATTCCTGTTTTCTGAGTGTTGTTCTTTATTTACTGTCCTGATTTTAGTGGGGGTTTTTTATACTGGTAACCAGATTTTGTTCATTTTCAAGGTTTTCTCATTTCTGTTGAAATTGTCCACATGGTTGTAGATTTCAGTGGCTTCTCTGTGTAGTCTGACATGATAGTTGCATTCCTCTTTTTCTATTTCTTTTCTACCATATTGCAATATTGCAAAATTACCGGGGGGGGGGAATAAAAGAATGACACTAAAAGGCACATTGGGAAGGGTACAGGGAAGGAGGACGGAGATGTTACAGAAGCTGTGCAGAAGACAGATCACAGTACGATAGATTGCCGAAGCAGCACTATTGCACTAATGCAGAAAAGTTTGATAATGAATATTCTAAAACCAGTATGTTTCCATTCTCTACATTAATGTGATTGCAATGTGACAGCAAGCTGGTATGATAAAGTCCTATGTCTGTAATACTAACTTTCCAATTCTAGTGTCCTCCATCAAGGTTTTCCCCCTTTGAAAACTAGGCCTGGCTCCAATCATTCAAGAAAATGCATTAGTGCTGCTCTGTAATGCATTTTGCAATAGCAAGTGAAGGACTTCTTGCCATGCAGCACTTCAGTATAAAAGGAACGGCACCATTACAGGGTAAGAGTCCATAAGGAACACATAGGCATGTGTGGTAAATAAACATTGGAGAGTCATGAAGAAATCTTAAGAATGACCTCCCAAAATCTTATACAAAACTAATACCAACAAAAGAGTGCCTTTGGACTTGGTGCTACTCTTTTTCACAAGGGTGCTCAAATTTCAGGGGGAAACATCCCATAATTTTTATTTTTATAATGAGAGTCCCGAGAGACCAATTTTAGAAAACTGTGTAATTTTTTAAAAAATTAAGAAAAAGTAGGAAGAGTTAGGAGTAGGGCTTGTTGATTTTAGACCAGTGGTTCTCAACCTGTGGGTGTTTTGGCCCACAACTCCCAGATATCCCAGCCAGTTTATCAGCTTTTAGGATTTCTGGGAGTTGAAGGCCAAAACATCTGGAGACTCACAGGTTGAGAGCCACCCTCTGTTTTATACCCTCTGTTCTGTCCCCATCTAAGTTGAAGAAAATTTTGCCCCCCCCCCCCCCGGCTGCCGCATCATTTGGTCCCGCCGCCGCCGCCGCCACGACCGCTTACATGGCGGAATCGCTGAGACCGCCTCTGCCCTGACATTAAGTCCAGTCGTGTCCAACTCTGAGGATTGGTGCTCATCTCCATTTCTAAGCCGAAGAGCTGCTGTTGTCCGTAGACACCTCTAGGGTCATGTGGCCGGCATAATTGCATGGAGCATTGTTATCTTCCCGCCGGAGTGGTACCTATTGATCTACTCACATTTGCATGTTTTCGAACTGCTAGCTTGACAGAAGCTGGGACTGAGAGCAGAAGCTCACACCACTCCCCGGATTCAAACCTGTGACCTTTCGGTCAACAAGTTTAGCAGCTCAGTGGTTTAACCCACTGCACCACCAAGGGCATAGCAAATAATATATCCATTATGTTAAAAACAGAATTAAAATAGATGAAACTTTCCATTATCAAAGTGACACTTTATTTTTTATGAGCATTTACATATCCTATTTATTTATTTATTTATTTCGGGATTTTACCCCGCTCTTCTCAACCCCCAAGGGGGGACTCAGAGCGGCTTACAGTACGGCACAATTCGATGCCCACATAATAACAATATAAAACCCCAAAACCCTTCAACAATTAAAATACATTAAAAATACATTAAAATACAACTACATTAGCACCATACACATTCACTCTGGATTAAAACAATGTTCAGTCCATAAAAACATTGGCCATAATCACCCACTTTCATTAAAAACCAATCTAAAATGCTGCCTTGTGCTGGTGTACAAATGCCTGGTCCCACAGCCAGGATTTTACTTTTTTCCTGAAGGCCAGGAGGGATGTGGTGGATCGTACATCAATAGGAAGCGCATTCCACAGGTGGGGAGCCACCACCGAGAAGGCCCTATCCCTCGTCTCCACCAACCTCATCTGAGATGTAGGCGGGAGCGAGAGCAGGGCCTCCCCGGATGATCTTAGATTACGAGGTGGGACATAGCGGCTGATGCGTTCAGATAAGTAAGCTGGGCCAGAACCGTATAGAGCTTTAAAGGTCAAAACCAGCACCAACCATACTTTACAGCTCCACATATATATTAAAGAGGTGATCGGCTAAATGGTAATTAAGGCTCAATGAACCAATGGAATGTTTAGATGTCGTAATCAAAATGGAGAAAGGCAAGAGCTTAATCCAGCCTGAGATAACCTAAAAGAAGGTCAGTCCCCCTCTACTCTCTTTGCTGTGACACTGCTTATGGGTTTTTTTAATGTCTGGATAGGAAAATAGTGGCGGTGGTAACCAAGGGCAGCAGGCCACAGGGCAGCATTGTCACTTTCCCCTCTCCATGGAATAACCTCTGTCTTATCCACGGGTCATAATTTTGGCCTCAAAATTTGTCCTTGACTTATACAATTAGGTGATAGTATGATAGCTGGGACCCAGTGCTGCTAGCGTTATGCTGTTTCCAGACACTGCTTCGGGAACGCTGATTGCGGAATGCAGGTGCGGAAAGAAACCACTGGAGTAATTTAACGCAGGGGGGACACAGATAACAGTGAAGGAATGTAACGGATATTTAATGATAAATGATAAATAAGGGTTTTGGAGAACCATTTGGGAAGACCTTAAATTGGATAGAAATCAGCAATTCTTTCTATCCTTCCTTCTAATGCAACAAGAAACTATCTTCCCGACTTTATCTCCCCTCCGTCTCTCTCCGCCCACTCTCACTGTGCCTCCTCTCTCGGCCACGTGGTTGGACACATGTTCTCTTTCCTGATTCACAACCTCTGTTGCACTATCAGCATAACACTAGCAGCACTGGGTCCCAGCTATCATACTATCACCAGCAGTTATACAGGAAGATATGTGTTCATATTTCTTACATATATTGAATTTGTTATACTACTCTTTTCTTGGGTTCAAATCTTATTCAGCATGAATGACACTTACAGTATATGCAGACTCTATCCAAGTAAAATAACTCCACAGAAGTACTGGTCCAAACAGGGAGACTGGAGTACCTTATAGATTTCCACTTCACATCGTAAAGGCCAACAAGTGACTGACTTCAAAGGATGATAAGTAATTGAATTAGTAGGAATACACAAAGTCCAGAGACATTGTGGTTAAGTAGAGAACTCTGCATGGTATAAAGCAGGGATTTTTCCCTCCTGGTTTCAGACAGAGACAGGTAAGGATTAACCTAACAATAATCTCTATCTTCTGAAAAGGCTTACCTCATTCTTAGAACACTCTGGGTCTCCTTTGATGGAAATCAGTGGTTTTCTTTTGAGTGTGTATCCACTGAAAATATCCTATCTGTAATCTTGGACATTCTCTCCTGGAAAAGGGAGTGGTTCTTTTTTGAGGCTGCCTAGACATAACTTTGTTAGTGTTTGTCTGTTCACATGGGTGACTCACTCCGGGAATATTAATAGATGGGACAGAAGCCAAATCACAGACAGTCTCATTAAAGTCTGAGTTTGCAGGGTGCTTACAAAATCAACATGCTGTGCAATGTTAATATTTGACCAGCAAAAAGGCTACCTCCCTTATCCAGTCTCTGGCTCTCAGCCATATAAAACATAGGACAGATGTTATGCTTTAGTAAGGTCAGGGTTATCAAGAGGGTGTGATTAATAGCCTATCACTTTACTTTTTTGACACATCATGTTTTGTTCATTGCCAAGGAAACATAAAAAAAATCATTGATAATTTTGTCTCTGGGTAGAAAATAAGCAATGGAAAAGACAGTGTAAAGGGCATTGATGATCCCGTACCTCTTCCTTGCCATATTGCAGATTGGGCTGAGGCTCTTTTTCATCTAAGTACTACTGATAGAAGTCAGAGGTTAATGCCTTCCCATAAAAAAACTGTGAATGGAAACAAGGTGTTCTCTACTGTATAATGATTTCCCAACATATGATCAAGGCAAAAATGCTAGAGATCAGAAACCACTGACTTTTAGAAAGGCATCAAAGTAATTTGTTAGCCTTTGATGTAGAAAGTTATTTATAACATACAGTGCTTGCTGATTGTACGATATGGCTCATAGCAGATGTGGATGATCACAGTTAAAATAACATAGTACAGTGGGAAATCTCAAGTTTTGAAATGAATGATGTAACTTGTCCTATTTTACTTTTTAAAATTGGCATTCTAAGAAGGTATTATTCTTTCTGAGAAGTATTTTCAACATTATGATTTTCTTTCGCAAAATCCAGCTCCACCTTCTATAGCCGTATCCACAAGGGGTCCTGGAAATAAACCCCAGTGCATACAAAAGGCCTACTATAATTTTGTATGAATATCCTCATTAGAAGCATATAGAAGATTCTAAGCAGATTTTCCCCTCAAGAACAAAGCAGGAACACTATTCCTTCTGCTTGCAATAATTCCTTTTGAGAAAGAGGAAAGATTGCTAAAGCAAATCATGCCATTCTACAGACTTTCCAAAGGCCAGAATCCTTGAAGCAAAAGTATGTGGGAGGATTTGGGAGCAAAGTTTATGTCCAATATCTTATTAAGCAGTGGTTCTTAACCTGTGGGTCCCCAAATGTTTTGTCCTTCAACTCCCAGAAATCCTAACAGCTGGTAAACCGGTTGGGATTTCTGGGGTCTTTAAGCCAAAACACCTGGGAACCCACAGGTTGAGAACCACTGTTCTAAAACATCACTACAGTGTTCAACTAATTTCTTATCCATAAACAGTGCAACTGTAATTGCAATTATTAAAGGCTGAAGGAAAGTTTCCTCCCAGTGTTGAAGCTCAGCTCTTGCTTGCCACCACAGCCACCTGAATAGATACCATTGACACAAATGACGTTGTTCCTTGCTTATTGAATCAAATCTCTGCACCACCTGAAGTGGTAATCACCAAACAAGTCATCTATCATTATCTTAACTGGTTATACCTGGGCAGGCTTTCCTCATCGGGAGGCCCACTTTGGGCAAGAGTCAATCCCCAAGACAAGTATAAGATGATTTTGTTCACAAAATGGGGTTTGTCTCTCCAATTTCTGCCTGTTGTTCTCCCTAGCTGAAGGTATATTCCATTTATTCAAATGAACTTTTCAGGTGGAACAAGGAGATGTAGTGTGAAGGGAGAGAGGAGAAAGCACCATTACATGGTAATGATCTAGGAACACAGTGACCATGTCCTTTTGTGTCATGGCTAAGTGTCAGCTGCATAAGATCTCTCTGACCAGTAGGTCATGAGTTCGAGGCCTGC